>JAQFVV010012580.1:0-209599 GCA_028023455.1 Epiperipatus broadwayi
ATAAAGTTTATCCTTTGAAACAACAACAATAATAATAATAATAATAATAATAATAATAATAATAATAATAATAATAATAATAATAATAATAATAATAATAATCCCACAGCAAATCTCTGCTGAGGTAAGAAGCAATCCTTAAGCTCTCCGATATAAGTATTTAGATTTTTCTTTTGTTTCAACTTGTTATTCGCAAAACAAACGTAATACAGGACAAATCAAATCATATAATGGATTAATAAAATCTTTTTTAAAAAATATCAGTGTGTATTCATATCTTTTTTTAAAAAAAAAACTGACTTGAGTGAGAATAATAAGTCATGGCTACTGCCCAGTCGTGTGTGAGCGAGTTAAGCACAAATACAAAATTAACAACATCGTTAGTTTTAAAATCGCCTATTTCATATGCAAAAATACTTAAAAGTAACAGCACGACTGCCTTGCACTAGCAGGCAGTTGCCTGGGTTGCAGGTTCATGTCCCGGTCGATGCTATAACATTTAAAAAAAAAAAAATTACAGCACCAACCCAAATACCATGTTTCTGAAGAACAAATACAAATGATATAAAAAAATTTTGATTTACACAATCAAGAGGAACATCAAACCCCAGCTGCAATCTGGACAAAAGAAATGCTTGAAAATGTGATGGACTGTTTCAATAATATGGTGCCTCCTATGTTATTTGAAACATTTTGCAGGTTTTTTTTATCAACATCGCTAGTACTCGCTGTAACCGATAATCAATGTTCATTATATCATTTCCCAAAAGCTTTATTATATGAAGCAATTATGCAAAATGCACTATGGGAAACAATCTCTTGTATCGCAGACCATCCAAATTCACGATATATAACCATTTTTTATACTCAGCAGCAAAAAGAACATTTTCAATCCACTATTTTAGCACTTGATAATTACGCACTCGTAATTATAGATGAAAACCGGAAAAATATTATTACTGGAGTGCTAAAAAATACTTATCTTAAATACAACTTACAAGATTTTCAAAAAATGATAAACCTGTTTGGAAAAGTAATTGCCCTACAGTCAATATATTTAAAAGACACACCTATACCGATATGTAGTAATCATTTTGAATTTAAAATAAAACTCCATAAAAATGTAGATGCTGCCACGATCCCAACACAAATTACAGATCAAGAAGCAACACTCTCTCTTCACATAAGAGGTTTAAAGCCACATTATTTTAGCTGTTGACAGAGAGGCCACCTAGCAACTCAGTGCAATAACACAAAAGGCAATCACTGTGAACAAACCAAACTCCTCTCCCCAGAACAACCCACTGATGATGAAAATAAAATTTTTAATAACACTACATCCATTGACAACACAAAAATAGAAACTGAAAAAAAACAGGTTCAAACACCCACAAACAAAAATGATAATGGAGCAGAATTGCCAATCCCAAAGACCAACCAAAACAATAATAACACAAAAACTAACATAGACACCCAAGATTCAAACGAAAATAACTCTCAAGAAACCACAACACAAAATGCAGCAATTACATCACAGGATCAGCATCTCAATAAAATAAAAGGTGTACCAAGTAAAAATCAACAAACAGAAAATAAACACACAGCTATATAATGAAAATATAAATCCTGATAATATAAGGACACCAATATTAAAACAAACTATAATAATAAACAAAACTGCATCAAACAATGGGCGCAATAGAACTCCCTCTTCCACCCATTCAAGAGAATACACCAGAGAGAAAAAGAAATCCAGGTAGACCACCTAAAAACCATGAATCCAAAAAGGCAAAAAAAAAACAGACCAAAAGCACAACTCATCAGACATATACAACCTAGAAAATGATGAAATAGAAATGGATTTAAGCCAACATCAAATGGACAACTGTTCAGTTTCAAAACAAATTGCCTGTATAGAGTCTGAACCAATATTAAATGAAAGGAAAATTGATAATAAACAATACAAAGTCTTAAATATGTATCAGCATTTATCTACTGCAATATAAACAAAAATTTAAAATTCAAAAATAAATAAAAATCAATACCGTTTTAAAATTATCCAAGAAACATGAAGATAAAATTTGGATCTCTCAACAATAGAGGCATAAATGCCACCAAAAAACTTTTTGAACTCAAAAAATGGTTACATACAACACAACTACACATACTGGGGCTACTGGAAACAAAAATATACAGCAGATTTCAAATTGATCCATCAAAATATTTAATCAGCCAAGGGTTTTGTGCCTGCTCAAGGCAATCATCATCACCATCAGGTGGCAAGGTATAATTATATCCCACAACTGCCCTTTTATATATATATATATTGACTCTAATCTTATAATAACACTCCATCATAAAAATATTACACTTAACCTAGTATTTGTCTATATACCACCAGGGCCTGTCATCATCTCCAGAATAATAGCAACAATAAATTAGATGCTTACAGCAACACCAAATCCCATAATACTCCTGGGATATTTCAACATGACCTACCAAACTTTTGTCACTAAATGGATCCATCAAATAATCCCATTTATGAGTGCTGAAGGTTTTCTCCCATCAAACTCAATATCTTTTAATAACAATAGATATAAGTCACTTATTGATTTGTGTTTCTAATCACGAATGTTACATCATTATTTTAATCTTGAACTCTGTCCATCTATAATCTCAGATCATGCTGCCCAGTTCATCACCTTCGATCTAACAAAAATACAACAATACCCCTTCAAAAGACTATGTGAATACTTCTTCCAGCACAAACAACTGAATTCCTATATTCAGAAACATATATAATGCTCCAAAAACTTCAAAACCTGTCACTCGATCCAGTACAAAAGTATATAGCATTCACCAATATACTTTCTTTCAACATCAATCATATTACCTGCAATTCAACACACCCCACCAGATTATTAGCTTTGGCAGATTAACTACATAAAAGAATAACCATTTCCAGACCAACTACAGATAATCAAACATAAATTAAAAAACTTACAGAAATGTACAATAATACATGCAACACACTAAAGCAATATGTAGTAATAAAAAAGAAAAAATATACCTTACACAACAACATACTTGGACCAGAGCATACATATTGTGGGCATTGGGATACCCATCCACAGTCAGAGTGACTATGGCACTTGAAATAGATGGATCTATAACAGCTGGACATAACATGATAAACCCAATATATCAACACTTTAAAAAAAACTGCAAAAACAGAGTGTACATACTAAATGAAGACATATCTCAAAAAAATTTACAACATCCAAAGTCTATATCCAATTGCAATGGTTCCATTTAACAAAAAAACAACAGCAATATCATCTTTATTTAATCTATGACCAATTTCAATGGGACCCTTAGGAATAAAAATTCTTGAAAGAGTAATAAAGGAGAAAATAGAACAACACATACTCCCTGTGCTATCATCAGCACAATATGCCAAAAAAGGATCATTCATTGGCCAGGGTGCCTTAATGTACAAAGCAATTATTGAAGTAGTAAAAAAAAAGAAAGAAATATGCACCAATTATAGTTCAACTAGACATTGAGGCAGCATTTGACTCAGTGCCTATAGCCAAATTATTAGATGTGTTGAAAAAAAACATCCCTACTATATATAATAGCCAATCTGCTACTCAGCCATGAAATTCACATCACATTGAATGGGAAAAAATCACCAGCCTTCATGCCAAGTCAATCCATCCCACAAGGATCCCCCTCAGTGCCTTGCTCTTTACAATATATATAAATCCTCTATTAATTGAAATACAGAAAAAAATAAAAGGCATTCAAATCCCAAACACTGCTTTAAATATATCATGCATAGCCTATATGGACGATGTAACCGTTTTTCTCCCCTCTAAAAAGAACCTCCTCATATTACAAGAGATAATCAAGAATTATACCTCAAATTTTAATTTAAAAATTTACACAAATAAAACTGCTGCATGGTCAATATACACAGGCAAGCACTGTATAGAGATGTTTAATGGTAAACCATCTGCTTTCCTTGGTTTCCCATTCTACCTTGGAACCAATGGAATGAGGCAAAAAATTCAAAATAAATTAAAAAAAGATGCTGAAAAAAATCACAGCCTCACTTGAAAAGTCATATCTGTCAATATATGCAAAGGTAGCACTATTTAATCAACTTATAATTACAAAAATGACCTACTACACACCTATAATTAAATTTGCAAAAACATTCATATCTAAAATCTCATCAATCTGTAACAAACTAATGTGGAAGAGAAAAATAGTGGTGATCTCTTTAAAAAATCTGAGCAGACCACCACATAGCAATGGACTTGGACTCCATACAATCAATGTTTTTTTACACATAGAAATCAGTAAATTTAATAACAGCAACCATAAAAAGATTTCCAGGACCTGGAGTGTGTGATCAGTATAATACCAACAGACAGACCACCCCCTTCATATGGATATCTATCCATGCTGATTGAAGAACTCAAGCCAATATACAACAAAATATCACTCAATAATGACAACAAGTATACATACTGGGACATTTATAATATACTATACCCAAACCAGACACCTAATCTACATCCATCAGTTCTTGGGATAGACAACAGGCAAATACTGCAACAATTTAGAAAATGGTCACTAGAACCAAAATTATTTGATTTTCTACTTAAGCTTAATCTTAATGCTCTACCTACAACACATCTCCTTAGATTTCGTAGATTCTACACAAATATAGATCCAGTGTGTGGGCTATGTCATAGAGAAGAAGAGACACAAGATCATTTTCTTTATTCCTGCAGTGCCCTAGAAACAATACATCACACAATGTTTACCACATTCAGAAAGGCTATCATTTCAATTGATGAAATAATAAATACATTTAAAAAAGGTAACATCCCTGCTATTCGTGCAGCAACATACAGCCTTTATGCCTACTGGTGTACCAGATGCACTTTTGCACTTGCTAATAACCCTTGACACCACCAAGCAACATATTTAATAAAACTAGGACTGTTCTGAAAAAGAGACAGCATCCTAGCTCAACCAGATGTGTTTGCAGCCACATGGTCACACTTGAAACAAAGATCCAATCTATGAAATATAAGTCCAATACGATAGATGATGACATTTTCAACATCAGCATTTTTCCAACTTCAAAGAGATGAATAAGCATAAATTGAACTAAATAGAAGACCAAATTTAAAAACAAGCAAAAAAGTATGCAGAAATGATAAAGACTTATATACTGAAAGTTGTTGTACTTTGTTTTGCATTTGTAACAAATCAATATACTACTAGATGTGACTCTGTAACTTTTTAGACTCAATAAAGTTTTGCTTTAAAACATCATCATCATCATCATCATCACCATAATAATAATAATAATAATAATAATAATAATAATAATAATAATAATAATAATAATAATAATAATAATAATAATAATAATAATAATGATAATGATGATGATGATGATAATGATTCAATTCAATATCTATTTATTATGTGCATTTCAACATTTACACTTTAACAGAAATACACAATAAACAAAAAAATAAAAAAATAGAAAAAACAATAAGCAAATACAAATTACATATATAAGATTATATATATGTTTGTAATTATAAATTTAGTTGTTTTCTAACATTCATAATAAACTGATCACAAAAAGTATCAATATTATTAAAAGTTAGATTATATACTATTTGCAATCTATTAATAACTGACTTGCTAAAGAAAGTATTTTTACATTTATTAACCTTGAAAGTATGCATTTCTTTTAACAGACGATTAGATACTTTCAATTCTATTTTCAATATACAGTCACTGACATCAATTAACTTTTTCAACAATATCATACCTTTCAATATTCTCTTTTCTTTCAATACTGCTTTAACATTTTGACATTCTCCCATTATTAATTTATTGAATCTTTTTCATAATTATATGTTCTAGACTGAATATTAATCAAATTGAAATTCCATATACAAGAACCATATTCTAAAAGTGTAACAACAAGAGGAAAAAATAACATATTTTATGGAAGTAGATAATCTCTCCCATATCTCAAAATAGATCTCATCTTTCTGTATGCTTTATTAATAATATACTTAATATGTGCATTAAAAGTAAAATTACTACAAAATATTATTCCTATTTCAGATACAATCTCTTTACATCTAATAACACCATTCTCAATTTTATAATGATAAACAGATTTTTCAGTTTTATTAGTATAGGAAATAATGCAGGTTTTTATTAATATTAATCTCCATATTGTTATATCTACACCGAATTTTAAAACAATCTGTATACTTTTGAACCTCAATATGATCATTATAAGTAATAAATCTTTTGAATAACTTACAATCATCAGCATAAGTAAGTATCATGCTATTATTTATGTTTTGATAATCATCATACATAAAAACTTTAAAAAGTAAAGGTGCTAATACTACACTCTGAGGAACACCTACCATATTATTAAAAAAATGAGAATTGATTCTATCCATATACACATCAGATTTATAACCCCTCAAATAATTGCTAAACTACTCAATTAAATGAGGACTAACTCCCAACATTTTAGGTTTATATAAAAGTCTAACATTGAAACTTTATCAAATGCCTGAGTCATATCACAATATACAACATATAATTGTTTCTGATCAGATAAGGCATGAGAAATATGATCAGATATCACCATTAAATTGAGTTTCAACAGATTTACCAGGTAGAAAACCATTCTGATAATTAGGTAACACCGTAATCATATCTACAATAATGTTACTGTAAATACAGCTTTCATAAACTCCAGCAAAAGGTGACAGAATTGAAATAGGCCTATAATTATTAGGAACAGATCTATCCCCTTTCTTATAAATTGGTATAATCTTAGCTATCTTAAATATGTCAGGATTAATATATTTCTCAATTGATAAATTAATGATATAATGTAATGGTGTTACCAAACATTCAGCACAAACCTTGATAATAAAATTAGGAATATTATATTCCATAGAAGATGATGATGATGGTGATAATAATAATTCAATGTAATTCAATTTATTTACCATACAAAACTATAGCATTAAACTAATTACAGAATTGCATCATAACAAATATACAATAATATACATAAATGAGTATAAATGACAAATTATTAATATGATTGTATGCTATATTTCTTTATAAGATAAGTAACAAATTTTTAACATCTAAAGTAAAAATATTTTCACTAGTAAAATCATGATTATAAGTATTAGGCAAATGAAACAAAGGTGAAAATTTTAATATGTTAGAGTGACAAACCTTAATATAAAATAAAATAAAAGTATGTGTTTTATGTAAACAATTATTAATAGTAATATTTGAAATTTTGTTAGTTAATATAATTTTCTGATTATTATTATTATTATTATGATGATGATGATGATGATGATGATGATGCCACCTTTGTGATTTACTGCAGTGATAGTAAAATATCTGACTCTGGAGTATAAAGTCCTGAGATTGATTGCTGTGCTGATATTTCTTATGTTCAAACTTCTTACAAACTCGAGCAATAAAGTCATTCAAATATTTTTTTTTTCATGCAGAGCTATTATAAGTTGAACATTAAAATTCTAATTGCAACAATCTAATTATTGAAAAAGAATCAAGGATTGTTTACACAAAATGTAGAAATAAGTTTCATTTAGCAAGCATTAATGCTCTATCAATAGATTTATAAAAATATAAAGCTGGATTAACTTATTTTACTTGTGATAATTGTAAAAAAATAACATCCTAGCTTAGAATGACTGATCAAATCAACCAGGATCATGGAATACATTATTTAAAAGTTTCATCTATTAACCCAACTGAATTACAATTGAAAACTTCATTTAAGCAAAAATTATTGGGAAATGAAGACATGACTGATAATATTGAAGATAATTTTAAGCTTAAATTTGCATTAATTAATGATATTATGAAGGATTATTTAAAAATTGAAAATAATTATTAAAAAAAAAAAAAGAGACTACAGTAGCCAAAATGGATTTGCATGTTTTGTCAAGAAATAAACTTTTCTTTATGTAGAATTTTAAATATTGTTGTAATGTAGACTAATCTAATGAAATTAAATGATTAAAAATTGAAAATACTATGATAAAAAAATATTTTACTAAAGAAAAATGACTGACAATAATTTGAATACTAGTGAAAATAATAAATAGTACTGAAAATATAATCGATGAAGATAATGTTAAAAATAAAAGTAAATACATTGAAGATATTATTACTATTTATTCTAATTCACTCTCTTTATTAAAGAAAAAGTAGATTATTGTGGATAAAGTAGATAAATCACAAAAGCAATTAAAAGAGAGGAAATCTGATGATAAAAAGTCTATTTTTGCAATAAATAAGCAGAAAAATAAAGCAATTAAACAAGAAAATAAAGCAGATAAAATCATGCTGCGATTTACGCCAGTTAGACGTTAATGAATATATTAAGCTTTGCTTTGAAAATAAATATTTAGAGAAAACACATAATCTCTATTTATGTGATAATATTGAAAAAGAAAATAAAGGTTTTAAAATTGTGTCTTGCAGATTTTAATACAGAAAATGTTTTCCCTATTGTAGGGAATCTAATGAATCATATTGTCAAAACTGCTAAATCAAAAAGATATTTTTTTACAAAAATCAGTAATGATGACACTGAAATAGATATTATTAAATATTTAAAAACTACTTTGAGTATAAAATCTGTACTTATAAACTTAGTACTAAATTTAAAAATTCTTCATTATTTAATTTATCTATACTGAGATGTGATATAGACAAAGTTATAGGTAAGATCTGGCCTGATGGTGCTATAATAGCCTTTTATGGAAATTTTAAGATGTTAATGATTTTGAGCAATGATGATGATGCTTCCAAGAAATGTATTGTTGAGTCAAACATCAATATGATAGTCGAGAAAGAATGTGAGGATATTTTGATGAATGGTATTGTTAATAAAAATAATATAGAAGAACAAGATATAAATTTGCTACAAGAGATTTATAATAAATTACTGTGTGACAAATAGCAATATAAATTGCTATTACTAAAACATATATTAACTTAGAATTAAGATAAATTTTAAAACTAAATTATTGTTACATGATTAAATAAAGCAACTGATGATATATACTTAAAAACTTTAAATTAAACATAGCCCAATATATATTTAAACAAAATTCTCCCTCAGGCTATGAATTAAATGCACTTTAAATATTGGACAAAGGTTTAAGAATAGATGGATTCATTCTATTCTTGATCTTTTATTCAGCATCTAGATCTAGAATGCACTTAATTCATAGCCTAGGGGAGAGTGACTTACTCTATATATATATATATATATATATATGTGTGTGTGTGTGTGTGTGTGTGTGATAAAAAGCATGCAAATCAAATAAGAGTAGAGATGATAAAAAACTATATTTTGTAACAATAAAATGTTTATTTAAGCAAAATGTAAAGTTGGAAGCTGTTGGGAAAAGAAATCATAGTAAGTAAAGAATATATTTTCCAAAATAGTATGTATATGTGACAGGATTTTTATTTTTGTTTGTTTTAAAATTTTTTATGGATTTTTTTTTTCCTTTTTATATATTTTTAGTTCCTTGAAAAAGACTATAGAAAAAAATAAAAAAAATAGTCGAAACGTTGGAAATCTATTTTAATATATATTTCATTTTGATGGCAAAAAAATAAAAAACAAGTTTTTAAAAGATTTGGTGTATGTTATAATTATTTTTTAAAAGTATTTTGACCATTTTTAATAAAGAATCTAAGGTGAAAGAGTTTATTTTTATTTATTTTGAGTAGAGATGATTGGTTTCAAAAAGTATGTGAAACATGTGGAAATATTAATGAAAATATTATAGCATCATGTTAAATTAAAACATCATGTTAAATTAAAATAACTTTAAAAGGTAAAAATAAAATATTGTAGTACAAAGATGACTATTTAATAAAGATTGAAGAGTTTCTAATAAATTATAAACAAAAAATAGTTTAGTTGGTGATGTTAATGCAGTTAATCATTATATATATCATCAGGATATTGATAACAGTACAAAACTTTATAGAATTAAAAACTTTGCTGATTTAATTAAATTAATACAGCATAATAATGTTATCAATTTCAAGGGAAAAGTATTAAATCATATTTTTAATTCAAATGATAATTTGAAAGGTATAGTGGCTAATCATACACATCATCCACTATTAAATTTTATACTAAAAGGCAATTATAAAGGCATAACGTTTAAAACTAATTTTAGAGATTATAAACATGGTGAGTATTTGGGATTGTATAAATATGGCTACCATTAAATTTATTGATATTTTATAAAATTGTTTGCAACAATATATTCCAGTTACTTGCTCTCAGAGTAATACTAATAATTTTCTTAAATGATTTTATGAAGAATTATGTAGAGGTATAAACAGAAAACATAAATGTCATAGATTATATGAAATAATTAATGATAATGAATTAAATAAAACATTTAATTTATTGCATGTTTATACTAAATCTCTTACTAAGAGAAACTTTAATAATTTAAATTATGTTGAAATGAGTTTTAAATAGAATCCTCAAATGTTTTGGAGTTAAATTAAAAATGCGAAAATTACGGATAATAAAACTTGCAAAAATAATTATTATTAACGTTCTGTGAATGATCCATTTCATCATTTTCCAACTATCTATTCAAATACTTTTACTAATGTTTGTTTGATGTTAAATTTGATAATGTGTTTGAAGTATAGATGTTATAAAATACATATTACTGAAATGATTAATGAAGTTTGTAACCTTAAATCAAAATATTCTATCAGTTGTGATATTTCTAATTTTATTATTAAGAGTGGTCCTAATTGGTTGGCTACTTCCTTGCAGTATATTATCAAATTATAAATTAATAAATGGATTATTTCTTAAATTTAAAAAATATTTAAGATTGCACCTATATACAAAAAAGGAATAAATATGGTTCTGGAAACTATAGACCTATTTCTATTGTCATAAAATTTATCAGATGTGGTTAAAATATTTCCAGAATTTCAGCATGACTTTTTACCAAGTAAATCTGTTAATGTTAGTTTAAAGCAGTCATGACTTGATGTAGTCTATTTGATATGTCACAGGCATTCACTAGAGTTTGTCTTAATAGGCTAATTTATAAACTTAAAATGTTGGGATTTAGTTCTCATTTAATTGCATATTTTATAAATTATTTGATGAATAAAAGTTTCTAGTTTTTAAAAAAATATGATACCACAAAATGAAGTATTGGCTCCATTACTCTTTAATATCTTTACATATGGTATAAATGATCAGAATTTTTTAAAAAAGTAATTTACACTGATGATTGTAAATTATTTAAAAGAATTGATATTTATGAAAATCATATTGAACAGGAACATTTTAATAATTGGTGTAAATTTAATAATAAGGAAATAAATGTAAACAAAACAAGTATTGCTTCTTACACTAATAAAACAGGAAAAACTTTATATAATGTTTAAACAATTCTTTTATATATAAGAGTTGGTTATTGATGGAGAGATTATATTTTGTAAACAATTTACTTTTAATGGATATATAAAATGTTTTGTAAATAAAGTTTATAAATTATTGGAAAGTATCTTGAGATATGGAAGAGATCTTTCCCCTTATATTAAATATATGTTATTCTGTTCTCTTATTGTTCCATTGTTAGAATATGGTTCTGATATATGAAATTTGAATTTAGTTTATATTAAATGTAGAGTTCATAATATGGAGAAAAGATTCAATAGATTAATAAAGGGGAAAATTTTTAATGCTGAAACAGTATTAACTGTCAGAAGAATATTTAAGGACATGATAATGTTAAAAAATTAGTCGATGAAAAAAATTATACTAATGGATGCATATCTAAAATAGAATTAAAAGTACTTATTCACTTGCCAAAAGATGTTAAACAAGTAGTAATTCATTCTTAAATAAATCTTTTATTAATAGATTTTTTTTTTGTAATTGTTTTATTACTAATATTAAACAGGAATTGAACTGTAATTAAAAATAATTTACTATTATGTGTATAAAATATACTTTTGTTTACAATATGTAATTTTCATATCGGCTTTTTCAAACCAAATTGTGCAAATGCTTTTTGCGAGTGTTAAATAATAAATGAATACCCTCTGACCCATACAAGATATAGAATTTATGCAGCAATAAAAGGAATCCTCTTATTACTACGACTCAAATATTTATATATGAGCAAATCTGAAGTACTGGCACAGAAGGTGTGACTATAGAACAGTCACTTTGAATTACTATATATAACTTATGAATGAATGACGCCGATGAAATTTACTAGAATTTACTGAACATCATTCCAACTGAAATTAATCATATATATAAATCAGCATTTATTTTTTACAGCGTCTGTATACAATTGTAATCACATTCATATCGGCTTTTTCAAACCAATGCTGATTTATATATATGATTAATTTCAGTTGGAATGACGTTCAGTAAATTCTAGTAAATTTCATCGGCGTCATTCATTCATAAGTTATATATAGTAATTCAAAGTGACTGTTCTATAGTCACACCTTCTGTGCCAGTACTTCAGATTTGCTCATATATAAATATTTGAGTCATAGTAATAAGAGAATTCCTTTTATTGCTGCATAAATTCTATATCTTGTATGGGTCAGAGGGTATTCATTTATTATTTAACACTCGCAAAAAGCGTTTGCACAATTTGGTTTGAAAAAGCCGATATGAATGTGATTACAATTGTATACAGACGCTATAAAAATAAATGCTGATTTATAAATATGTAATTTTGTAATTATTAATATTGTACTGACATTTACTTGAATATTTATATTAAAGCAGAAGTGTTGAAATGCACATAATAAATATTGAATTGAAATATTATTATTGTTATATATATTACTATTATTATATACTATATTATTATAAAGTAGACTGTAGAAGACCCTATATGATTTATAAAAATTTCAATTAAATAATATTGTAGTTTGGATAAAAAATAATATATGTCTGTAATTATATAAGATGTTTTTTTTCCTATTTATATCTTGTTTATTTTCTAGTTTCACATTTCATACATTATCATTTACAATTTTTATCTTTCAAATCTTATATGTATATATTTAATATTTTCCTTTACTCTCTTCATGGATTTCTTCCAGGAAGATCAGTTGAAACAAATTTATTTCATATACTGATGAGATAAATAAAACTATTAAAACAAAAAATCAGCTGAATATAATCTATTTTGATCTGACAAAAGCTTTTGATAAAGTTGATCATAGACTATTTTTTATGAAAGCAAATAATAATTGGCATTTAAAAATTAATCTAATAACTTTATTTAGATAATTTTTGTCTGACAGAGATAATTATGTTTGTTACAATAATGAAGAATCAGTTGTCTTTGGCTCTAAGTTGAGTATTTATAAATTAGGTTATTAAATCCAATACTTTTCGCAATATAATGTAATAGCCATTTATTCCAGAAAAAGCATTTTATATGCTACAGACGATGTTAAATTTTTTCTAGAAATTAAAAGCAAGGAAGATATTAAAATTTTACAGGATTACATCAACTAATATTATAACTAATATCAAATGAATGACATATGCATGAAATATTCAAGAAAAATATTGATAATACAAAGTTTATTACTATATTGATAGTCACAAGATAAAGAAAATCACTACAAAGATTTGGATTAATATTTACAAACAATTTTACTTTTAAAAAACACTATTCAATCAACAAAGCATTCAAACTTGTCAGTATGATGCTAAGATCTAAAATTGTTTTAAATTTTTAAACTGATAAATTGATATTTAATAATTTAAATAATACCAATTCTACACTGTAGATCAGTTGTATAATTATTGTAACCAAATAAATATGCAAAAGTTATAAACAATTTTGATAAATATTGTAAATACTTTTATAAATATAGATCCTATACTGCACAATAAGAGACTGCTATATGAGACTACTATTTAATAAATTCAATGACAAATATATAAAGTAGCAACATTCCATGATATAAACAGTCAATTACTCTATCTATCAATAATCAAACATGGGTAAAAATTATCCTTTTCATAGAATATAGAATGAATATAACAACATAGTTTAGGGATTATAAATAATTATGTTATATAAATTTGGTTTAAACATTGTAAATATGTTTGATTTTACAAGCTGTTATTTATTAATAAAATTGAATTATTTTCATTATTATTAAATGCTGATAATATTCCCAAATATTTTGTTAAATTATAGACATAATCTATAATTTATTCAAAAACATTTTAAATTGTGATTCTCTGGTCACATCACTGATTATTATATTTTTGTGGACATAAAAGATCTTAAAATTCATTTTAGTTTATTCTACCAGAACATCCCCTTCTTTATTTATAAAGAAATCGCAGCAGTTATTGCTCTTTTTGTCTTCACTTTTAATTATTTGCTATATACTTATATTTTTCATAGTATTCATAATGCACCAAAGTTATCCCAATTTTAAGAATGGCTCTTAAAACTGTGTTAATAAGTATATGCCTATTTTTGTTTTACACTCAATTGTATGAATCTTGTGAGATGTATTCATAATAAAACTATTTCTGATATAAGTACAATTATTTCTTTACATCATGGGTTCTTTCTCAACAAATTAATGGAAACTTATTTATTTATTATCTATGAATACATAGCATATGTGACAGGATAAATAGAAACTTGATGTCATTTATTTTGATTTATTAAAGTTTTTGATAAAGCTGATCATACCATTCTTCTTCACAAATTATACAAAATGAAACTATCTTTTAAATTTATTGACAGTTGTCAATCTTTTATTGGTGATTATAGAACACATATTAAATTTAAGGACAAAATTTTCCTTATACATGAATGTAATTTTATTATTTACAATCTAGACATTAAGAATATATATATTTATTTCTAAGTGTAATTTAAGTATTCATCTAAGTAGAATTTTATTCCAGTGCTTCTTAAAATTTATATGACTGATCTTAAAGATTGCCTGAAATTTTATCTCTTAAGTTATGATGATGCATTTAAATCTTCAAAAGAATCACATCTGAAATTGAACTTTTCTTCAAAGATATTTACAACTTTAGCGCCTGGAATGTTCTGAATAGTATGATAATTAATATTATGAAATGTTTGTTTGTTGCCTTTTCTAAAAAATCGGAGTTGTTTTTTTATGTATTTATTAATATTTATAAAATTAATCCTGTTTTTTCTCAATAAAGATCTGAAAATTTTATTTTATAATAATGGATCCTTTCAACATCATATTGAAAACACTATTGGTAAAGTATTCAAGATCATAGGTACCATCTTTAGGCATAGCTATCTTTTTAATGATGATGCAAATTATTTATCTCATTGGTTCTTATCACTTTAGATTATGTTTAAATAATCTGAAATTCTAATTCTAAATGAAAATTATAGTAATTTAATTAGTTATTAATAAATTTTAAAATATCTTTTTGAATAGTAAATATGATCTTTATCTGAATCCTACACATCAATTTATAGACCTTAAATTTCTTTTCAAAATTGTTAGCCAATAACTTATTATTACCTGTTATAATTTGTCATTTTATTTAACATTCATGTGTATGATAGATAATTTCTTTTTTATAATCAACCATATTCTTAATTTTTTTTTTATTTAGGCTACCCTATTTATGTAATCAGGTTTCTACTAATGTTGATCCTTTTAATTTAGATCTGAACAATTATATAATATTCTTAAATCTAAGTATCATTTTAAATTTGTTTGGATTTATATTATATATAAATATTTTTATCATTAATCATTATATAATATATTGTATTTTTTATTGCTATGTGCAATCTGTAATTGATTATAAGCTATTGTTTTGCACTTCTATAAATGATTTGAATTATTGTTGTTGATTATATATATATTTTAAAAATTGAAATAGTCATTCTTATTTTAAAATGGCTGCTACTTGTGAAAATAAATTTAAAAAAATGGATGAAATAAATTGGATAAATAAAGTTGAAAGTACAGAAGTATTAAACAAGCTAAATAAAAAGTACTATTTATTTAAGAAATTAAAAAAAAGAAATTATTTTAGAATACTTTTAGAAGTAAAAAAATGAGATATTGATAGATATCTCAGAAGGAGAACCAGGAGCACTCAAAAAAAAATAGGAAGGTTTAGAAAACAAATATGGGTTTGTGGTTAGATAGCTCACTATAATAGAATAGTAGAAAACATTATTCTTTAAGATATATTTAATGAGCAATTACAGTGCTGTTACCTATCTTTACATGAGAAAGTCAGTAACATGATATTAAAAGTGATTTTTAAATAATGTTATATGAGAAATAAAAAATGAAGACATACAAAATAGAAGTCTGAGAAATGAAAAAAAAAAATAAAAGGAATACTTAAAATAAAATATATATCTAGGACATAAATATTAAACATCACATGATCACCATCTCATACTAGCACATAATTGTTGTAAACAAAGGCAAAACTCTCCATACAATAGTGCCACCCTGTGTCAACCAGAGCAATCAATGGATGCCACAAGGCTTGTGCATAAAATCCCTATCTAGTGCCTACTCATCCAACATCCCCAGACTAGTTTCTGGCTTGTTGCCATCATCAGTGAGGAGCCTTGGATCTGAGAGCACTGGACGTAGATCTTAGGCTCTAATGCAACCCTCCAGCAGCCTCCTTTTGACTCTACTACAAAACTATGAGAATGAATTGGAAAACACAAAAATATTTTCAATCTAAGCTTAATAGCTTATATAGTCATATGGGTCTGAACTCAATTCAGCACCCATACATTTTGGTCACCATCTCATACTAGCATGTGCTAGTATGAGATGGTGATCATGTGATGTTTAGTGGTTTAGCACCAATCCTGCCTAATAGGGTAGTGGTGGCTATGGTTGTTTAAGAGCCAAAGACACCAAACCATAGCCACCACTATCCTATTAGGCAGGATTGGTGTTAAACCACTAAACATCACATGATCATCATCTCATACTAGCACATGCTAGTATAAGATGGTGACCAAAATGTACGGGTGCTGAATTGAGTTCAGACCCATATGACTATATAAGCTATTGAGCTTAGATTGAAAATATTTTTGTGTTTTCAATTTCATACTCATAGTTTTGTAGTAAAGTAGAGTTAAAAGGTGGCTGTTGGAAGGTTGCATTAGAGCCTAAGATCTAGGTGCAGTGCTCCCAGATCCAAGGCTCCTCACTGATGATGTCAACAAGCCAGAAACTAGTCTGGGGATATTGGATGAGTAGGCACTAGATAGGAATTTTATGCACAAGCCTTCTGGCATCCGTTGATTACTCTGGTTGGCACAGGGTGGTACTACTGTATGGAGAGTTTTGTCTTTGTTTACAACAATTATGTGCTAGTATGAGATGATCATGTGATGTTTAGTGGTTTAACACCAATTTTGCCTAATAGGATAGTGGTGGCTATGGTTGTTTAAGAGCCAAAGACACCAAAATGTATGGGTGCTGAATTGAGTTCAGACCCATATGACTATATAAGGTATTGAGCTTAGATTGAAAATATTTTTGTGTTGTCCAATTTCATTCTCATAGTTTTGTAGTAAAGTAGAGTTAAAAGGTGGCTGCTGGAGGGTTGCATTAGATCCTAAGTTCTACGTGCAGTGCTCTCAGATCCAAGGCTCCTCAATGATAATGGCCACAAGCCAGAAACTAGTCTGGGGATATTGGATGAGTAGGCATTAGATAGGGATTTTATGCACAAGCCTTCTGGCATCCATTGATTACTCTGCTTGGCACAGGGTGGCACTACTGTATGGAGAGTTTTGCCTTTGTTGACATAGATATTGTTAGCAATTGAGACATTTCTGAATAACATCTTGGCATCCTATTTTTCACTGATTGCCTTCTTGAACATTAGGTGTTAACTGTTTCTTAAATTTATTCAAAAATTCTCCAGCATACTTTTGATTTGATATATTCATAAAAACTAAAGTGAATCATTGCAAGTATAGGCCAACAATCTGCTAGTGTGAATATATAAATAAATTTGAAAATATTTCTACTATTACTTCTCTCAATTTTTGCTTACAACATATTTATATAAGTAAATATTTTCTAACTGCAATTGCTTAAAAGCTGAGCAATAAGAGATTCTTTGAATGTTTAAAGTTTATCAGCAATGTCACATAAAGTCAGGCGTTGGTAGCCGAGTGGTCAACACAGCTGCTTTACAAACAGTTGCCTCGGGTTCACTTCCCAGGCCGATGCTTTGACACACGAAAAAACACATGCTATTTGTTGTGTTTTTAAATTTTAATAAACAACTTTTTAATATATATTATGATTTTTAATTTATAAAATATATAAATAGATTAAAGATTTAGGCAATTATTTATATTTCAGATAGACTAAGCCTTTTACCTCACTATAAAATTATTTTACATTCAAACATTTATTATTTCTATTGTGTAGCACTTTTTATTAATATTTTAGGGAATAAATGCTTGGTAAAAATGTGGATATATGTATAGCGAGTCCTGTAAATGAAACCAGGAAACTTCTATCTCAGATATTGAAATAGGCTAGAACTACAAAAAATAAGACAATATTCTATTAAATAATTTTTAATTAATTAAAAGCCGAGAAATGTGGTTCAAGAACATTTTTAATGGAAATCATATTCTCACTCCACCCATTCCCTTCCCCTTCTGGCTGCAAAGATAAAATCTCCTACTGCAGCTAAACTGGAAGGGATTGATCCGATCAGGACGGACGAGATATGTCCAAGCAAATCCAGGTAATCAGGACTAGGGGAAATGGGTGCAGTGTAAAGATTTTGTGACTCTTGCAACTGAAAGCTCTACCAATGCAGATGAACTTTGAAAGGTGCTGAATGTCGCTTATTTAGGCTCCTGATCAGACCGCTGGCCTCCGAATGTCCAAGAGTCAGCATAGGAACTGTAAAGTAGGTCGTATTCAATCTTTATTATTGTTTTTGTATGCTTTCAGGTTTATTGACGTAAACATTTAATTATGTTAATGTATTCATGTAAATATATATTAATGGATAACTAATACTTCTTTCTGTACATATATTATAATTAAATTTGCTTTTACTAATTCTACCAGCGTTAGTCTTTATTGATTATAATTACTGTATACCTATTATAGGCAAGGCAAGTTTAGCTCCCTGCATAGATTGTTTGCCAGCAGGTATTATAACTGGCGGATATAACAAAAAGGATATTATATGTACTCTTGATTCCTTTTTCATTTACAATTAAGAATTCTTACTGCAGATTACAAATGCGGCAAATTATATTTGAACAATCACTTTATTGGAAATATCACTAACAATATTAGCAATTTTTTAAAGATTATTATTATTAGTTCTTCTTTATTCTTTATGCAATGATTATTAATATATATAATTAATAACCCTTTTTTCCATTTTTTACAATGCAAACATTTTCTTCACATAATTTACGTCCTTATAGTTTTGACTGTCCAACAGTAATCTTCATTGCTACTAAATATTTAAATATATATATATAATAATCCCAATGCATAACGCTATACTGAAATAAATATACAAATATTAAACATTAAATCACCCTACATGTACTGCCCTATGTGAACTAATATATAAATACATTAGAAGTCGATACTGGATTTAATGTTTAATATTTGTATATATATATATATACTCACATAAAAATCAAGTATTTTACTATAATGATATCCAAATATACAGATTAATATTTTAATTACATTTATTCTTTTATACAAATGTAATTAATTTTTTATACACTATGCTAAATATATAAGTTCCGTAAATGCATACATCTAAATTTGTACATATCAGTTTACATCAAATAATTTATATATTAAATAATGAATTAAATCAAGACAGTGGCAAAGTCTTATGTGATCAATTATTTGCTTGCTCATTTTGTAGTTGATGTCATTAATTGCAATAAAATTTCTCTTGGTCACCACAGAATGGATAATAAACTTAATGCAATTAAAAGGAAGAGAATAATAACTGCTACAACATAAAAATTGATAGTAAATCTCTGTTTTGTTAAAAAGAAAAAAAAGTTAATCTCTATATATTATAATTATTTATTTAAAAATTATATCTTTTTGTTGATACCTTAAATTATATCTTATTGTTTTATTTAGATTTATAATATATTTTTTAATTTTTATATACACATTAATTTTACTAATTTTTACCTTTATATTTTAATTATTAAATTAAATTATTCACTTAAAAACATTTTATAATTTAAATTCATGCACTAAAATCATGAATTACTTAATTATTATTTTTTAAAACATTATATTTTTTTTCTCATGTGTTATAGCATTGACTGGGAAGCGAACCCACTAACCTGGGACAATTGCTTCTTAGGTAGCTGTGCTGACCACTCGACCACCAATGCTTGACAACATTATCTTTTTTTTTTCACATGTCATAGCATCGACCGGGAGGCGAACCCACAACCATCTGCAACCAACTACTTGCTTGCAAGGCAACTGCGCTGACCTCTCGGCTAACAACGCTTGATACATTATCTTTTTTTAGCTGCAAACTTCACCAATTAACAAATTTTTAAGATTAAGATGCGGATGCGATATACTGTGGCTTCTCCTTTATTGGAATCACGAATCTCTCAGCCACTATTCCTAGAGAAACCTGTTAACCACTTTTCCTTCCCTTTCCATTTCCCACCCTGTTTTTTCCATATTCTTTTCTATCCTGCTCCATCCCATTTCCACAATATCATCTCTGTTCACTTTATAGTCTTTATATCTAGATCCCCCTTATCTTTTTCCAAACCCAGCGTAAAAACTAAGAACCCACTTTCTGTATAATCTCTTTATATTTTTTCTCCCACAACTTCATTATTTGTATTTTTTCTGCTTGTAAGCATATACATTCAATTAACAGATGCCTAATATTTTCCATGCCTTTCTTACATAATGTGCAGACTAAATCACTTACATTCCTCCATTTATGTGTATATTCCATGATTGCTAACAATTCTGTTTGAGCCTTAATCAGTAAACTATTTTCCTTTCTATTATCATAAATTAGCTCATACCCAATAGTCTGTTTACTATATATATTTAAACTCTTTTTACTCTCCATACTAGTCCTCCACCTCTCCAACTCCCTATTTTTAATTTATGGATCTATCAAACACAATCAGCCCATCTTTTGTACAAGTATACTGACAGTATACTGACGTAAAGTCTTTATCTCATTTTTCTTCCGAGTGTACTACCTTTCTCACCCATTTTGTTGCATGTCCTTTATTCATAACTCAATTAAATTCTATTTTGGCTATTCTCCTACTAGTGATAAATTGCAATCTACCAAACATTTTCATTCTGCTTTTTGCATCTCATAAAAACTTGACCATCTCATTTCTCCTTGAATTGCCTCTTTTGCCATCCATATATCTACATCTAATGCATGTCTTTCTACTTCTCTTTGTACTTTTTCCAAGTAATTTAACACCCCTTTACTAACACATAACACATCATTACCATTAGTTAATCCTGCTACTGCCACTCCCTTTCATACAATTCTTGCTACATTATATTTATTATATGAAAATACTGTTAATTTCTTTATCAGTTCCTTTCTTTTCTTTGCTTCATTTATCTTTTTTTTTATCCCATTTATCCAAGTGGTTTCTCTGATTTCTTAAGATGATTCCTGAATAGTTATATCTTTTTATCACATTTAACTTTATATCCCCCAATAAAAATTCTTTCTCTTTTCTTTCCCTAGCATTTATCATCATTACTTATGATATTTCTTCACCAAATTTAATTCCCATTTCTTTACTCACTCTTGCACAAGTCTTCAGCATAACTTCTATATCTTTCCTACTTTCTGTACACAAGAAGATATCAACAAATAAAAGACTTGATAGTATATACACTCTCTTTCCATCTATTGATGGTATCTCTAGCCCTCTGCTTAGTCTTTCTATTGCTGTATCCATTTCTCTAAAATATAACAAAAACAAACTAGATGACATAGAGCATCCTTGCCATAGTCCCATTCCATTTTTATCTCTGATTCTATATTTCCTAATTGATATGTATAATTATTTTCATACAATCTCTTAATAAGATCCACTAAAGTTCCATTCATTCCCAAATTTACTAAACTTACCCATAATCTATTTACTCTATCATATATCTTTTCTATATCTATAAAGATCATATAAACTGTCTACTTGTATTCCTATTCATATCTATAAGTTGAGTGACTACAAACAAACTATCTCCTATATGCTTAATCAATCTAAAACCTCCTTTCATTGATTCCTCTATATTATTTCCTTCCATCCATTTGCCATCCTATATGCAAAAACTTAATATAACATTAATGTTACTATTAATCAGTCTATAATTGTTTAACTTTGTATAAACTTTATTTTTTCCTTTAAATAATAGTCTTATACTTGTATTATTCCAGCTATCTGGAAATTGTGTCTTATGTGCCATCTTATTAAAACATGATAATAAATTTAATTTTGCCCTATTTCCCAAATTCATCACCATCTCTGCTGCCCATCCATCTAAACCTCTTTTCTTTTCACTTTTCAATTTCTTCCCTGCCTCATTCATTTCATTTTCTGTAAAACTATTATTTCCATTACTATGTGCAGAAATGTTTGTTATCATTTTGTCATTTATATCTAACATCTTTTTTATATTCATTACTTACTTATCTAAGATTGCCTCTAATTCTTCTCTAGAGCTATACTCTTTTTCCTCATCATTTAATAATACTATTTCTCTTTCTCCTACATTCCTGGTTTTAATATATTTACAATTTTTTTTTATTTCCCTTTCTTCCATTTTTATTAATATCCTCCAATAATTTATTATTTAATTTCATTCTTCCTCTATAATTATCTATTTTAGCCAACTTATTTTTTAAAAAATAGTTTTCCCATTTAATATTAACATCTTTTTCGCTGTCTTTGTTTTTAATATTACATTTATATTCTCTGCATTTTTTCTCTTTTTTACCCTTTTAGTAATTCACACTTTTCTATTACCTTTATTCTTCTGAAGATTCTCTTCTAATATTTTGTTTGCCTCTTTTTCTATTTCCCCACACTGGTCCTTATATACATCCCAAGAAACTCTTCTATGATTTCTTCTACTTTTATATTCTTCTAATTTATTCTTATCATCCATTCTCCATCCACATCTTTCACTATCCTTTCTACTTTTATTATTATTTTCTATCACATTACTAACCATTTCTGTTATGAAGAAATTATGATCACTATTACATACTCTCTCTTTATTATCAAACACTTTAATTTTCCATACTTTATTCATTTTTTCTTTCTTTACTAATACATAATCTATTGTGTGAAATATATTCTAGACCATGTGTATTGTCCCTCATAAATATTTGATAAATTTCCAATTCTCAAATTTATTCTCTGACAAAAAAATTTCAAAAGCTATCCATTCTTGTTATCCATATCATCAATTTCTTCAATATGCCCATTCATATCAACTATAACCATGATTTTCTCTCCCCCCCTCTTTTTTTGAAATTCTGTATATTTTTAACTAGGCATTTATATATGTTAATGTTCCACTGCATTGTAGTTTGACTATCTCCTATGGCTATGTACACTATAGCTATCATCCATTCTTATCTTAAACCACAAATGTTCTTGACACTTTACAGTATTTAAATATTTTTTGACATTTTCTTTATTTTCTATGTTTACCCTGCTGATGTGATGTGATGTACTGTAGCTTCTTCTTAAACAAAATCAAGAATCTCTCAGCAATTATACCAAGAAAAACTTGTTAGCTACTTAATTTTACATTCCCCAGTCTAATTTTTCCCATATTCTGCTCTATCCCATTTCCACAACATAATCTTTGTCAACTCTACAACCTTTATATCTAAATCCCCCTTATCTTTTTCCAAACCCAGCATAAAAAACAACAATCTACTATCTGTATAATCACTTTTTTCATATTTATTTTTCCATAACTTCCATTATATGTGCCCTTTCTGTTTTCAAGTATTTACATTCAATTAACAAATGCCTAATATTTTATATTCCTTCCTTACATAATTTACAGAATAAATGACCCATATTTTTCCATTTACATGTATATTCTCTTGTTGCTAAAGATTCTGTTCGAGCCTTAAACAATAAACTACTTTCCTTACTATTATCATAAATTAACTCACACCTAATATTCTGTTTATTTCTATATATATTTAAACTCTTTTTACTCTCCATACTAGTGCTCCATCTCTCTAACTTCCTATTCTTTATTAATAAATCTATTCTTTTATCCCATTCCTTACCACTATAACACTCAACAATCCTCCTAACACAATCATCCCATCTTTTGTACAAATATACAGATATAAATTCTTTATCCAAATCTTTTGCATACTGTATTACTTTTCTATCCTATATAATAACTCCCTCTATGTTTGGTATTTTGTAACTATTATTTTCTCTTATTCATTTTTTAATTTATTTTTTTATTACAATACTAAAGTTTTTAAACCTAAATATTTTATTTAAACCAGGGTTAATTTTTTAAATTATTATAATTTATTTAATATTTCTATCTATTATTATTAGTGCACCAAATTATTTTTATGCAATCTTTTTCAGATTTATGTTCTGTTTTTATGGAATGCATATAAATAAGTGGTCTTTTATCTCATTTATATTGTTTTAATCTTTTATTAACTGAATTCATTTCATCTATGTAATTACGTTTAATATCATTAATGACATTTTTTATAAAATTTTCAATATTTTCATTATAATTTTATATTTATTATCTAATATATTAAGAATATATTTTTCTTTTTTTCTTTATTATTTTAAAATTTATTATATTATTAAATTTTCTGTGTAACTTATTAATAATTTTATTTATTGATTACTATGTTATTGTTGTAAAATTTTAGCCCTGTATATATATATATTCAATTATATCTTTATTTTATTTTTATCTTCATTTACTTTGTTTCTATTAACTTTATATTATCTTTTATAATCTTTATTAGGTAATTTTTAATACATTTACTTCTAAATTCATTTGTATTTTATACTCCTCTGAATTTGAGCAATACTTTTTTATTATTATTATAATAACAATAAAGTCATTAAAAACTGAGGATGGCCATTCCAATTCTTAAAAAAACCAAAGGGAATGGATAGAGAGGAAAAATAACTACTCTAGAGATAGGTTTTGTGATGCATTCTGGTCCATTTTTCTATTTATTTGATATTTTGTGATGTTTTCTTAGCAGAAAACTTTTCTTTCTAAAATACTTTTACACCATATCTAATTATAGCTCATCATTGTATTCTATTCTCTGCCACATCTTTCCAATGGAAACAATTGCATTGCACTTCTTTAGAATGTTTTTGAAATAATCATTATAATATAGATAACTCCACCTCTCCTATGACACCTATGCTTAAGTTCATCATAAAACATCTTTTTATAAAATCTTTCATTGTTCATTCATTTTAAGTCAATAAACATCACCTGATCACCATTTCTTATGCTTGCCTATAACTGTTATTAAAACAGGCAAAACTCTCCATACGTATTGCAACTCAGTGCAAGGCAGAGTAATCAATGGATGCCGGAAGGCTTGTGGATAAAATCCCCATCTAGTGCCTACTCATCCAATATCCTCAGACTAGTTTCTGGCTTGTGGCCTTCTTCAATGAGGAGCAATCTGGGGATATTGGATGAGTAGGCACTAGATGGGGATTTTATGCACAAGCCTTCTGGCATCCACTGATTACTCTGGCTTGCACTGAGTAGCAATATGTATGAAGAGTTTTGCCTGTTTTTCATTCATTTTACATATCAATCCAATAAAGTTGTGATTTTACAATAATGAACTCATTAGTATTACATCCAGCTAGCTGAAGAACCTATTGATTCATTTTATGATCTTAATATTGTATTTTTAAAATTTGATGAAACATTCTTAAATGAGACTTTTCTATTATCTTTATATTGCACTGATGTAATATCCAGGTTTTACATCGATACAATTTTGTTATAGCTAATTTAGTTGCAGTAGTAATTACCCTTGGTGGAATACTTTTTCTTTAAACTGGTTAAAAGCAGCAACAGAACATTGAAGTCTGTATTGGACCCCAACATCTAAGTCTACCTTTCTACTTATAAAACTACCAAGGTTTACTTTCTCAAGTTGATGATCATCCAAGATAAAAGTTTCTAAGGATTTTCACCCCATCAGTGGTTGATAAAGAACTTTAGTTTTTTGAACATTAATTAATAAACCTTATAAGTTGCATTCAAAACATTTAGATCATTCTGTAAATGGTCTTTTGAATGGACAAAACTAATGTCATCAGCATATTGGAAATCCAGAATCCAACAAGATAAAATTCATGTTTTTGCTTTTAATGGATTCAAATTAAAAATACCACCATCAGACCTGTATTGTATCTTGATTCCTACCTGATTAATGTGCCTTTAAACAATTCCAAGAGCAAACTGCCATATAAATTGGAAACAATGTTGGAGAAATTACACATCCATGTATAACACTAATTTTCATTTCAAATGCCTCAGATTTACCACCTGTAGTTAATAACACTTTTTCTCATTTCCATCATATAGAAGCTGTATAATATGAATAAATTTTCCATTGACAACTAACTTATTTCAAACAATGCTGTAGACCTGTCCTGTTAACTGAATTAAATGCTTGAGCCAAATGATAAAGACAATCCTTTGTTTTTGACACTTTTCTTGCATTTGTCTTGCAAAAAGTCATATCTATAATGCATCTTGATTCTCTAAAACCACACTGAATCTCTGGTAACCATTCATCTATAACTTAAACCATATTCAACAAAAATTATTGTATGTCGTTTGCTGTAAGGGATAATAATGATATTCTATGATAATTATTGCAATCTTGCCTATTCCTTTTCTTTTAAAAATTGGAACAATAAAACCATCATTAATTTAATAATCATATATAAAATATAAAGATAAAAATTAATAAAATTAATTTATTTAAAAGTGTACATAAAAATTAAAAAATAATATATTTTAAATAGAGCAGTAAGATATAATTTTTTTCTCATGGGTCAAAGCATCGACTGGGAAGCAAACCTGCAAACCCGAAACAACTGCTAGGAAGGCAACTGTGCTGACCATTCGACCACCAACGCTTGACTAAGATATAATTTTGAGATGAAAATTTAAAGATTAACAATTATAAGATATATATATATAAATGCAATTAAAATATTAAATTATATACTTAAATATTCATTTTTATGTGGTCATATATATTTAAATATTTTGTAATGCTGAAGAAAACTGCTGGTTATATGAACCTGTAAAAAAGTAAAAAAAAAAAAATCTTTACATTATATTAAGAGGAAAAAGAATGGTGCTATTAATTATAATTATAAAAAGTTCCAGATAAGAATGCTGAAATATAATTTGCCTTCTGTATTATTAGCACATTATTTTTAAAAGCATCTATGCATTAAGATTAAGCTTCATCTTCATCATTGGCAAAGTCATTCATAAATGTGTTGAGATTCTACTGATAGCATCCATTCTTAAAAACTTCTGATGCATTATTATTAAAATTGTTTCTACATTTGGCAACATTTATAATCACAAGTTTTATTTAACAATCATAACTACAAAAGAAAATATCAAGGAATGGGACCTCTAGTAAACTTAAATGAACTTTTTTACATAAGGAAACTGGAATGAATTGCCTAATAAGATACTTCCTTGTGTGTAATCTTTAATAGGATGTCTAGTTACTTCATTGAAAGTAAAAAAAAAAGCTTTTCATAATAAATAAGTATGGAACAATTTTATGAATTTCATGAATTTTCAGGTACATGTAAAAGATTATCTTGGGTTCTTTTCATGACTAAATGTCTTTAAAAACATATTCAACAATTACTTAATCTCTTACACAATGGATCTTTAAAATAAAATTAAAAACAATCATCAAATTTCAAACAACCTTTTAGACTTAGACAACAATAAATTCCAGTATTGGTTTATTATGTTTTTTTTTTAGATTCTTTTTAAGACATACAACTTTTGAATCATAATATTTTTTGTCTAGATAGAATTACCATATTATTTATGAAAACATTCATTTAAAATAATTTCAGACAGTGTGTCTTTACTAACAAGATATATTTAAATCCATTTCCTTTGTTCATTTTCATAAAATTTTGCCTATATATTAAGAGTTATCACTCTTTTAATTTAAATTTGGCTTTCATTATGACTAATATAAAAATCAAACTTTAAAATGTCTATCTTCTGAATATATATCTATCAGTATAATACTATAATAAAACCAAATTTTAGAATTCTGTTATTAGCAATATGGTTTTCAGTAGCTTTTTTGTAATAAATTTGTCATGATTATCTCAAAATCAATTTTATAAATATTTAATAAAGAATATGTTCAATTTTGGGTGCAGAAAAGAATTTCTGTTAACTGAAAAAAGACATTTAATTTCTCTTAGAGGCCTTAAAGAAACTTAGCAGGGAAAATTCCTAATGTCCACTCCATATGTTCTTGTCATTGCAGCTGTTATTACTACATAATTATTCATATAGTATATAAACATGGATGGGTTGCTCAATAAAATTCATTATCTAGAATCAGATTTTTATTTCTAAGTTTAAAATCAAGAAACACTATAATCTTACTTTTCGGTTATCTGATAGTTCTTAACTGTAATCAGTTGAGTTTTCTTTAAGGCAGAATAAATAAGTGTGTGAATGATTTTTTTTTCTAATAGATAATTATAATCATGATGGACAAAAATAAATCATAGCCATTAATCCTAGGAGTCTGTAAAATTGCCAGCCAAGGCAGTGATTGGTGACCAAAGGCCAAGAATGCTAAGAATATTCTGGTTGTGAACCCAGGCTGCCATTTGATGATGACATTTTATTTAAATATTTACAAAATCAAATCACTTTCAAGTAAAGGAATAATGCAAGAATTGGAAGAAGAACTGCCTCATATTAAATGGGACATTATTGGACTTTGTGAAGTCAGAAGAAAGGGAAAGAGACAGTTGATTTAAAAAGAAATGTACTGTATTATGAAGGTACAAACATTGGAAGAACAAGTGGACTAGGATTAATTGTAAATAAAAAATGGAAAATAGTGTACCAGACAGAGTGGTAAAATTAGTTATTCAACTTAATACCAGATACTAAATGCAGATAATTCACATTTATACCTCAACAAGTTCTCAATGTGATGATAAAGTAGAGAATTTTTATATAGATGTACAAAAAGTTTTTGATCAGACAAAATAAGATTTTAAAATTATCATGGGAGACTTAAACATTAGAATTGGTAAACAAGTGAAAGATGAAGGTGGTATAGGAAATTTGGTTATGGTGATAGAAATAAGAAAGAACATAGACTTGAGGAGTTTTCCAAAAAAAGAAAAACTTTATTTTATGAAGTCTTTTTTGTGAGAAAAATGTTAAATGGAAATGGACATGAAAGCCTCAAGAAAGTACAGCAGAATTAGATTATATTTTGACTAAGAGAAAATACATATTTCAAGATTGTAATTTTCTTAATAAATTCAACACAGAAAGTGATCAATGATTAGTGAGATGTAAGATACATGTTAATGCAAAACTAGAGATACAAAAATTATTAAGAAAATCAATATTCACAGTTAGAAACATTCCAGTGAATTTAAATTAGAACTTGCAAATTGTTTTCAAATATTAAAAGATTTTGAATATAATTCAGATTTGAGTGAATTTAATAGAAAAATAACTGATACACTTTTGCAATGATTCACCCACATTTTAGATTTTTTTAATGCTAATATAATGTATATCATGTTTTAACTAATTTGTCAAAATGGCTGTTTAGTTGCCATTTACCTGCACATAATTTATTTCTAAATATTATCTACTGTTAAAAATGAAAGGTGTTTGAATTATTTTATTCTTGCAACAATACTTGATTAAGATATAAATTTCCAAGATATCAAAACATCTATTTGATCTATTAAATAACTATAGATATTATTTTGGGAACAAAAATATTTTAATCAAATAACTAAATCAGTTCGTTATATTTCTCTGACAATATCAACTATTTTTTCCCACTAATGTTTACGCTAAATATTTATGTTCATCAGACTTAGCTGATCCCAAGTGCCAATCCCACTGTCAAAATACAAATTATACAGAGGGCCACAGATGAAAGATTTTCACATTTATGCATGATTAGGTAGCCACTTCTAGCCAGCTCAATCACAGGGCAGGTGGTATCTATACCAATGGAGATATGTTAAAACTAGAGCATACATTTACTCATATGTTCACACTTATATATTAATAAGGTAATGGAACACACTTATATATTAATAAGGTAATGGAACACAATTAATTAGATGGAAGAGAAAAAAAATCATTAATCTCATGACATAAAAATATCTTTAATAATTAATGGCTATCATAAAGAAAATGATTAAAGTTGAATACACTTTTACAAACAAAAATAAACAAATAAATACAGTATACATATACACACTACATTATATGAGATTATATTTTAATAAAAGACAACATTTACCTTAGTTCCTAGGAATTTGTGTTACTAAGATATATAAAGGTAAGCTTACTATAAGAAATGGCCATGTAAATTGTTTGGATAGTGTCTTTATTGCCAGCCGTCTGTAAGATCAATCGGTGGAGTGGTTTTCTTTTAACTTATTGAATGCTTTTGTTGGATGTAGATTTCTAAAGTAGACAAATGACAGGATCAGTAGCACAGTTTCATACATGGTGATGGGGCAATAGCCAAGCACGTTTGTGACTTTATCTCATAATCACCATCTAGATGTTCAAATATTCATTCAGCTGCATTTTGGTTGTATTTCTCAGTTTTGATTATAATGATTTGATGAAATATCTACTTTCACAAGCAATTGTTTTAATTGTCAAAATAATTATTTATGCTAATGTTTCTCCCCATATGGGTAGAGAGAGAGAGTTTTTCTTCTAATTGTCCCTTCTTTTCTTTTAATATCAAAAAAAAAAAATTTTATAATCTTATGCAAAATCTCCAGTTATTTTATTGATTACCTGGGAATTTTACTTGGGATCCAGCTCTGATATGATCCCTATCTCAATTAATGTTCATTCTTTTGTTGCCTTTCTGAATCTGACTTCCACTGTTAAAAGAAATATTTTAACATGTTCAAGCTAAAAGCAATTTGTTTTTGGAATTTGGAAAGTTAAAAGTTACAAAACAAACAACAAAATTTAATAAACTTATTAGTAAACTTATTAGTAAACAATAAAATTTTAAATACATAAAACAAAAATAGATTTCTACCCAGAAATGTAAATTATTTTAGATAGATAAACATCTTTTCCTTTTATAGCAAGTCTGACTGTTATAAAAAAAAATGTAACGTTATAATTTATCACTTTTAATTTTCACTTGCTTTTTACATAATGTAAAATAAAAAAAATATATGTATACATTTTTTTTTGTGCATATTTGACCATTTAACAATTTTACATATGCACATCTCATGAAAATATAGTAAATAATAGCTCACATGAAAAACGTGCTTGATAGAATGTTTACTTCTGATATGATTTTTTTAACAAGTATATACATCACTATGTTTGCAAGTATGCATATCAAAACTTTCATTTGTGACAGGGTTTGAACTTGGTTTCTATTACAACACCCCAATCAGGAAGGAAGCTTTCAAATTCAGTTTATGTGTTTTGATGGCTTGAAATTAAACAAAATCTTTACCTTAATCCAATGATGAATTGTCACTTTCTGAACTTATTGAAATCGCTTCCCACCTATATATACCCCTAATCTTTGTGGAAATCTACTCAGCACCTAGCAGCTCAAAACAAATAAGGATGACTCAGCAATTTGACAATATAGGATGGGCTTGACCATCTTACAACAGGCCCAAGATGCATCACACACAATATATAGCCATTTTCCCTCTGGTTTACCTTTTGCTACATGACTCCCCCAAAAACTTCTTTACCCACTCTGCTACTTCTGAGTCTTAGGAGTGGGAAAGATCAAAAACAGTGCCCTACTCTTGTTATGGGTTTAAGGGTTACAATATAACCCAATATCCTGCTCACTTCTGGAGTCTTATGGGTGGGACAATATTGGTACACCATGCTTCTTTTCTCAGAGACTTAAAGGCTTTGACTCATGGCAGAATTATATTCTCTGCTGCATAAAAATACAGGTTATAAAATGCCAAGTAGAAACCACATATGAGGTGAGCTGCCACACACAGTACACAATACATCACATAACCAATTCAGAAAACCCCCCCCCCCATTCACTGTTAAAATAAAGAGACTACCCCCCAAACTTTAACAGCCACAACCTACTTAATCCCTTAAAATCAAACACAAAAATATTTTTATGAATTTTCTTTTCCACTGATCCTAACCTTTCTGCACCAAGTTGCACCTTCTCTACAAAAAGTAGCACATGTTCAAACACACCCTTTTATTAACAGGTTAAAATATACACCTCTATCCAATGTATCAATTACTGAGAAACAACATTGACTAAACAAACAATAAAATAACAAATTTAAAATACATATTTTCTCTTTTTTTACTGCCTATCTCTTGGTGTTGGTGACAGTGGATGTGATCTTTTTCCTTAGTTGTAAGTTGGCTTAGAGGGCAGTCATCATGCTTTGCTTCCATAATACCATTTTAATACAGTTCCATTGTTTTCTCTTTAAAGATTCTTCAGATTCTGATTCAGGCTCAGTCATCTTTGTTAATTCTCATCACTGGAGCACTCCTGACCTCTTTTCCTCTATGTATCAGTTTTTATAGCCTTGCACCCTCATATTTATCACTTTTAATAATCTTGTTGCCTTTTCCTTATACGTCTTTCTAATTCCCAGGAGCATTTGCTTGATTTTTAGAGGCAGATTATGGCTCATGATTTTAATAATGTTGCTCTCCATCATATTGCATGTATCCAGTATCTGCAACTTTGCCACCGGCTGGTGAAAAAATTGAGAATATCTTCCTGGCTATCCTTCTTGTATTTCTCCTGCATCAAGTGATATCTCATAATTTCTTGGCAATATTCTGATCAGAATGTACCCCTGACTGCTCCTTGATATTCTTCAAAGGACTCTGCTTCGTGAAACAGTGATCCCCACCATGATAGAGCATTTCTCACTAAGTTGCTACAAGTGATGACTATTTTACTTTCTTCAGATATTGGATTCATGCTGAAATATATTTGTGAACTTTTTAAATGTTCAACTGGAGCTTCTTCCATCTAACTGGTGAATGCCTGAACCTTTAGGAGATGATTTACATTAGTCTGGGCCAGTGAGTATTTTGGCTGTAAACTCCCATTTTCTGTTATACTATCATTCATTATCTGGCCTCTCCTCTTTATTATATCTTGACCTTTGCCTTCTTTCATTTGTCTTTCACTTGACCTATCTTTCATTTCACTTTTCTCCTTCTCAATATCAATTTGCCTCTCTTCCCACTGACTATTCTCTTTTTCTTTACGGAGTTTCTATTCTAATTGCCATTTTTTTTGTTTCTATTTTGCATTTCTGATGTCATATCATGTATCTTTTTTATTTCCTGAAATCTCAACTCCACTCTTTCTTCTAGTTCTTGTAACTTTTTTATAATACTCTATGCTTGTTTCTTTCTTTTTCTATATCCTGGTCCATTTTCTTTTGTTGTGAATGGGTTTTCATTTATCCCTTTGTTTCTTATATAGAACTTGCTGTTTTTATTTGCAACTTTATTCCTTTTATATATATATTTAATGTCTATTTTGAAAACAAACATGCTGGGTTCAACTCCCAGTTCATGAATTACTATGCTACCTGTCATTTTTGTCCTATTTATTTGTCTAAACTGCAATTACTTCAATATCTCTACTATTCTTGTACTCTTACCATAATTTTATTTTCTTTAAACAAAATTAAAAAAAAACATTTCCAATAATATACTCTTATATCATTTTTCAGAGCTCCATCATTTGGACTCCATTGTAACTGTTGGTATTCAATCAGTTCCACTTAGACTTTAAGCAAGCTAGCCATTTTCATCCCCATTGTCTTTGAAACATTGGAAGGTGAACCTTTTTTCCCCATGTGAATCCAAAACTCCTCTATAGTGTGATACAGAGCAGCTGCTGGACTTTCCATCTTTGCATTCCATTATATCTTCATGCAAGCTCTGTATAACTCTCCAAAAACCAACCCTAAGAACTTTTGGAAAACCAACTAACCAACTCACTTCCAGATAAAACCTACTACTTTAATCCATTTATCCACTCTTTTTATAAATAGGGTAGGTTGAAAAAAATTCATTAAGTCGAGAATATTTTTCTATCTTCTATCAATTTTTTTTAAAAATCTACTTTACTTCTTTTAAAAGCAACTTTGAATTTTATCAAAGTATGATCTACCAAGATTTCAAAATATATAGTAGAATTTTACAAAAATGTTATAAATTTTTAATTTAAAAAAATTTTCTAAAATAGATAGTAGATTTTTACAATTATCAGATCTCTTTTAACATAAAACATGCTAGTTTTAATTTTAAAATCAGAATATTAATTAGACCTTTTTAACTGTTTAATTTATAATAAAATTTTATTTTAAATTCAAAATTATTTAACCCTTTACTGTGATTTTATTTCAGGAAAATGTAGGAAATATCTACAAAATTTTTATCTGTGATTATTTCTACTTTTCCTTTCAACTTTATATATGTGCACACACACTATGTTATTTTGTTATGTGATACAATTTTTACTCTTTGAAAACTGCAACAAAGTTAGCTGGTATAAAAAAGCAGCAATTAAGCAGTAAAATTTATACAGAGGTGACAATTTATGAAGAAAAGAGGAATATGAAAATATACAAAAATGATGCATTAAGGATTAAATGTCTCAAATTTTGTAAAATGGGGCAAAGAAAAGTTGATAATAATATAAGAAAATGTAATTGTGAACTAGCAAGGAAAACTGTTAAAGAGAATAAAAATTTCAGGAGCGTAAAACACGTCTTGGTATTGGTGGGAAACTTATTTCTGCAATGAGTAGAAAAAATGTAACTTCTGCCATAAGAAAAAAAAATGGAACTGTTATTAAAAAGAGAAATGGCATCATGAAATGTGTGGAAGAGTCTCTCAGTAAAGAACAAGGAAAAGTATTTTCTATAACTACTATATCTTCTGAATTTCCCAAGATTTTAAATGAAAAAGTGAAACATGCAATTAAATTTATGAAAAAGAGAAAAGTTCCAAGCAGTAATGAGAATTATATCTTAAAAAATCAGGAAAAGAAATAGAAAATTTTGGGGAAAAGTTACATAGCAAACATCTAATGATAAAGATTAATCAAATAATTGGAAAATGTAATAGTAATATTAATATTTTTAAAAGGTGATAAAGATGACATGAGAACTACAGACCTATCAGTCTTTTATCAGTTCTATACAAAATTTTACCAAAATAATTACAATTCATTTACAGCAAACTTTGGATTTTAACCAAACAAAAAAAACAAGCTGGATTTAAATATCATTTTACTATAGTGGATCATATCCAAGTATTAAAAAAAATTATGGAAAGAACAAATAAATATGAGTTGCCATTATGCTTTGGATCTATAGATTATATATATAGAGGCATTTGATTCTGTAAGCATTTCTTCAGTGATTAAAACATTCAATCATCAAGGTATAGACCAGAATATTGTCATTTTCTGAAGAATATTTATAAAAGTGCATCAGCAACAATTACATTACATACTTATAATAAAAAGATTAACATTGAGAAGAGGGTATGACAGGGTGACTAAATATCTCCAAAACTTTTTACAGCCATTTTACAAAAAGTATTTTGCAATTTATAATGAAAAGCTAAGAGAATGAAAGTAAATGTGATGATTTAAGTCATCTAGATTTTGAAAATAATGTTTTAGAGTTTCAGGAAATGTTGTAAAAGTTATCAGATGAAAATAAAAAAAGTAGGAGTAAAGGTAAATGTTAAAAAGACAAAGTAATGTTATATGGATTTTCTCAAAAGAAAAAAAGAAAGATTGATAATGATGAGTAAGAAGAAGTTAATAATTACAAATAACTTGATCAGATTACTATAACAAATGGAAACATAATGGATGAAATTAAACGTAGAATTAAATTTGGGTAGATCTTTTTAGTAAAAATAATTTTAAATTAAAAAGAAATATGCTTATGTGTTTTTTTTACAAAGGTTTAAATAAATGCATGAAACCAGTTCTAATTTATAAATCTGAGACTTGAACATTCAACAGAAGAGCAATACAGAGATTTCAGACTATTCAATAATGTATGGAGATACATATGTTAGGAGTAATAAGAAGAGATTGAAAATGAAATACATGGGTGAGAGAACAAGCAGATGTTACTGATATCATTGAAAGAATTAAGAAACTGAAGTGAAATTGGAATAGACATATTAGTAAAAGAGATAATAATAGATGGACAGTTGAAATCTTAAATTGGATTCCAAGAGATTTTAAAAGACCTAGAAAGAGGCTGCATGTGAGATGGATGGACGAAAAAAGAAGTGGCTAGAGATCAGGGAAGATGGGTTTACCTTAGGTCTTCATCCTGCAGTGGATCAATAATTGTTTGTTGAAAATGATGCTGATAATGATGAAGTTCAATTTAATTCCATTTTTCATTATTATTATCCTTTAAGAAAATATGATCTTTTCATTACAGTAAAACATAAGATTTCTTAAAATTTATACCTTATCATCCCTTTTGACTTGTCATTGATCTTTCCTGTAAAAATGATCAAATTGCATTCCAAGATTTACAATTTTTAAAATTATCTTTTTTTATTCCTTCATATAAAATACCTAGTATTCCTTTGATATTTAAAATAAAGTTAGACAAACTACTATCCTTATTAACTCTATATTAAGTTGAAGAAACAAGATCTTATCTGATCTTGCTATGTAATCAAAAAGAGTTGTCACCTTTTTTAAAAAATATATCTTGATTTTACAATAAGATGCATTTTACTGATATATTAATTAACTTTTTTATTTTGACTTACATTAGACCATGCATAAAAAAGAAACAGTTACGTATGAAATACAATGGTTGATTTATTGAGATCACTCATTTTTATTTATATCAAACATTGGCTCTTAGATTAGTTTTAATAAATATTATTGGACTAGAGGTATATAAATTGTAGATCAAAATTAAAAATAAATAATTTATAAAGTGATTCTAGAGACCGATAGTGACTAAAGATAAATTTGTATTTTAAGAGAATTACTTAAAGTAATTATAAAAAAACTTTTTTAAGTATTAGTATAAGATATAATTAATACTATACATAATCTTAAAAAAGGTTTTAAAAAAATATCAAAATAGTTTTAAAAAAATAATATCTATAATTGAGATATTTATTTTATATTGTGCTATGTTTTTATAAACTGTAATGGTAATAATCAGCCATTAAGCAAATGCACATGCACTTTGTGGATTTTTAACTATAAATGAATACTCTCACTTCCTAACACAAGATAAACTTTATGAAAAAATAGAATGAATTCATCTATCCTTTCAACTGCAACGTTTATGTATGGGAAAATTTTAAGCATTTCAGAATGAGAGTGTGAAGATGTTAAGCTATCACTTTAAATTACTTTTACAGTGCCTGAATAAATGATGCTTGCAAATTTTTTTCTAGAACTGTAAAATTTTTCAACATGTGAAAAATTTCAGAATAATTGTTTGTGGATTGTAAAAATACTTTTGATAATGTAAATACAAATTAATTATATAATTATTTGTTGGTGAAATTTAGATAAGCATTAAAATTAGAAGATAATGGTAAAAAATTAAATCAAAAGAGAAAATACAAAATAGGTTGACATAATTTTCTCTTAAATAGAGAATAAAATACCTTTTAAATCTAGTTTAATTCCAGGAAAATGATCAAAGCAATAAACAAAATGATTTTATATTGTGGCTTAAAAAATAAAATTTCTATCAGTTTGAAAACTAAATACAAAATCATACAAAGCAGGATTATGTCGATATCAAAACATATCATTAATGAAAAAATAATGAAATGTTGAAAATTACAAAAAGATAAATATAAAAATAAAAAATATCAAACATTAGAGCTTTTAAATAGTCTATAGTAATGAAATTAATTTGAAATATGTAAATTTTCAAATTCATGATCTAACATTTATATTCATGAAAGTTTGTATCCACATCATCAAGCTATTCGCTTTAGATCAACAAAATTTATAAGCATGACTTTCAATAGTTAAAATCTTATCCATCTTTAGATGAATAAGATTACCTGAAAGAAGTGATTTAAATGCCAATTATGCTTTTAAGTTGGATTCATTAATCTATTATTTATAAAATAATATTTTCAATCAAAAAGCTAAAATATTTTCCTTGTTTCCCTACATACTTGCATTCTAAATGTTTTCACACCAAACTAAATATCTACATACAGATAAATTAAACAAACCCACCTTTCTTTTCTTAGTATAACTTAATCAATCTGATAGTTTTGAGTGGTCAGCAGTCTCCTTCAAAGATATATTTTCAAGATTTATATTATATTTATATCATAAAAAGTCTAATCCTTATGATTTTATATTTGCTGATCATCAGCAGGAGCAAAGCCATAGATTTGAGCCATCTAAAGCCGACATCGTATGCACAGAGAGGAACGATGTCAAGAGGAAGATCAAAGAGGCATGTTACATCACCAGCAATGCCATGTCAATCAGCAGAAAAAACACCTGCTTCACAGTCTCGAAAAGGTGGATATTGTAATTTGCATGCATTTGCATAGAATCAACAGCCTGTAAAAAGGACTATGATTATGGAGCTGTAAGGGCTCCAAAAGCGCTAAGTCCATAAAATAGAAGCTTACTAATAATAAACTTATAGTTTCACCTCAGTTATTAATTTTAGCTTTTCATTAAAATATTTTTGCTTTTTCCTAGATTAGTTAAGAATAAGTTTAATAATAAAGTTTATGTATTAATATTTAGATTAATAATAGAAAATTAATAAATAAATGATAAAAAATAAGTTTTTAAAGTTTGTTATATTTTTTATAATTTTGATAATATTAATTAATTTACGAATAAATAAATATTTATAAAAAAATAAGGGCTTGCGGCCTTTGACTTTTTATGATACAAATGTAATATAGAATTTGAGGATATATATATAGATTGAATTAAATATTTCCATGGATTGTTATTATAATAAAAAATGAAAATAAGGAAATAATATCCATTTAAATAAAAATAACATTTTTTACCAAGAAATTATCAATTACTACTAATTGACAATTCTTGAGGCCAAAACAGTTTTTTCATTAAACTTATATCTCTTTTGTTTGAATTTTTTGTTGAAATAAAAGAGAATTTTCTTTTACTTCAAACCCAAAAGTACTTGTGGTTGAGAACTGCAACATATAAGACTGCTACACATTTTCACATTCATATTAATCTGCTGATAACTTTCTAATCTTGTGATCTGACCAAAGAATATGTATACTTGGATCTTGTATAAACTTAAAATAATAAATTTATCAAAATAGACCACATGCACATGATATTTTTACAAGATTTACAAAGTTATCAGCAGTCTGAATACATATGTGAAATGGGGTAGCAGTTCTAATACATGACAGTAATCACACCAGACTAAATCTAACAATACTAAAAATAATTTCTAATAATACTAAAAATATAAATTTTAGACAAAAATAAATCTGAAAAAGTTTTATGCAATTCCCAAATGTTACTTTAAATATGACAAAACAATCACTGAATTATAAAACTCTTAAAATATAGACATGCGGTACTTACTGTATAATGTATAACAGGAATTGTCATGATGAAATAATCAATTCATCCATTCTACTTTATTTTAAGTGGAAAATAATTTTGTTTCAAATAGGAGAGTAAAAGTACAATTTTTTTATTTGTCCTGAAATGAAGATTTACTTAACACATGATTGTGCAATATAGTGCCTGCACAAGATCTTCACCAGAAATATTAATAAGTTATAAATATATTTTTTTCAAAACCAAAAAAATAATAATTAAATTACTAGACTTTTATTATTTCTTCAATATGGTGGACTAATTTTTTGATGTCCAGTATGATTCACATAAAAATGATTGGTAACTGACACCTTATAATTCAGCAATTCTACAGGCTTTTCAACAGTCTGAATAATTTGTCAATTCCTCTTTCACACTTTGTTTGAGAGCTTCCATCAGAATTGCCACTGTTCTACCATAAATTCTCATGATGAAATACTTATTGGTCTCTCTGTTCTGAAAGAATTTGCCAGACTTGTTATTTTTTTTGTGTGCAAAAAGTGCTCATCAATTTTAAAGATTTTGTTAGGGTCTCCAATTTTATGTTTTTTTCTCCACCAAGCTCTGTTTTTCCCCATTCTATGGATGTTAATTTATGAGCCTGGCTGTAAATAAATTGTATCACCATAAAAATGGAATTCTTGAACCCTACACGCACGTTTCCTTATGAAAGCCTATTTTATTATTACATTTTCAAAATTACAATGCCACTGCTTGTCTGAAGTGTGGATGTATTCGACCGCATTGATCATTTTGTACTGTTTTTTAAAAAAAGGAAAAAAAAAGTAGTATTAATCAGAAAATTGGAGAAAATAAATCAGCACTGTAGTAAAAAACACTTTGAGAAGAACTTGCCCAAACGAAATTATCATGTTATTAGATGAGATTGGTTGAGATCACAGGGTTTATTTGATGGAGACACAAGGTTAGACATTTATCACTAATATGAAAAGATGTACTATCTCTCCTACACTGCAGGACTAATACTTAATTTTACAATAAGTTGCATTTTATTGATATTATAATTAACTTTATTTGACTCACATTATTCCATTAGTCCATGTATAAAAAAAATCCAGTAAAGTATAAAATATAATGATTGACTTATTGAGACCACTCCATTCTTATTTTTATCAAACATTGGCTCTTATATTAGTTCTAATAAATATTATTGGACTAGAGGTATATAAATTGTGGATCACAATTAAAAATAAATAATCTATGAAGTGATTCTGGAGACCATAGTGACTAAAGATAAATTTGTACCTTAAGAAAAATACTTAAAGTAATTATAGAAAAACTTTTTCGAGTATTAGTATAAAATATAATTAATACTATACATAATCTTAGAAAAGGTTTTGAAAAAATATCAAAATAGTTTTAAAAAATAACATCTATAATTGTAAAATTTTTCAACATGTGAAACATTTCAGAATAATTGTTTGTGGGTTACAAAAATACGTTTGATAATGTAAATACAAATTAATTATATAATTATTTGTTAATGAAATTTAGATAAGCCTTAAAATTAGAAGATAATAGTAAAAAAGTAAATCAAAAGTGAAAATACAAAATAGGTTGACTTAATTTTTCCTTAAATAGAGAATTAAAATACCTTTTAAATCTAGTTTAATTCCAGAAAAATGATCAAAGCAATAAGCAAAATGATTTTATATCGTGGCCTAAAAACGTAAAGTTTCTATCAGTTTGAAAACTAAATACAAAATCACAAAAAAAGAGGGTTATGTAGATATCAAAACATATCATTAATGAAGAAATAAAATGTAATTTTATAATATTGAAAATTACAAAAAGATAAATATAAAAGTGAAAAATATCAACCATTAGAGCTTTTAAATATTTTATAGTGATGAAATTAATTTGAAATATGCAAATTTTCAAATTCTTGATTAACATTTATATTCATAAATGTCCGAATCCATGTCATCAAGCTAATCACTTTAGATCCACAAAATTTATAAGCATGATTTTCAATTGTTAATATCTTATCCATTTTTGGATGAATAAGATTACCTGAAAGAAGGGATTTGAAAGCCTCTTATGCTTTTAAGTTGGATTCATTAATATATTATTTATAAAATAATATTTTCAATCAAAAAACTAAAATATTTTTCTTTTTTTTCTACATATTTGCATTCTAAATGTTTTCATAACAAACTAAATCTAGATAAAGTAAACAAACCCACTCTTTTTTTCTCAGTATAACTTGATCAATCTGATAGTTTTGCGTGGTCAGCAGCCTCCTTCAAAGATATATTTTCAATATTTATATTACATTTGTATTATAAAAAGTCAAAGGCAGTAAATCCTTAATATTTTATAAAATATTTTTGCTTTTTCCTAGATTAGTTAAGAATAAGTTTAATAATAAATATTAAACTTAAATTTAAAGTTTATGCATTAATATTTAGAGTAATAATAGAAAATTAATGAATAAATGATAAAAGATAAACTTTTAAAGTTTGCTATATTTTTTATAATTTTGATAATATCAATTAATCTATGAAAAAATAAATATTTATAAAAAAATAAGGGCTTGCTGCGTTTGGCTTTTTATGATACAAATGTAATATAGAGGTTGAGGATATATATATAGATTGAATTAAATATTTCCATGGATTGTTATTATCATTACAGATATATCTAAAACCATCAGGCACATACAATTATATATAAAGGCTGATAGATGGAACAATAACATTAAGAAAACCAAACAATTCCTGGATGCCAACAACTTAATTTGTATTAAAGAAGACAATGAAACAGGTTTGTACTCTTAAACTCCAATGATTACAAATCTAAAATGGCTGAAAAAATTATAAATCTCCAGCTTACTCAAGTTATAAAATTTAGTAACAAGCTCAACAGAGACAAATTTGTATCCACCATCTTCCAACCTTATAAAATAAAGGCATCACTAATGCAGAATATTACCATCTTTACATTTCATCAACTAAAGCCCCTAGAATGTTTGCCAACTCTAAGCTTCACAAACCTGGAGAAATTGTTCAACTGATGATGGATTTTGGGGGAGTCTATTATTTTGAAACATCCAAGTTTATTTAATTATTGATTGATAATTTAAGCTTTGGAGATTACTCTATCAATTCTTCTTTTCAATTTGTTAACAGATTTAAAGATTCCACAATTAATGATGATTTCCATATGGCCACTCTTGACATTAAAGAACTATATGGATCCATCAACAGGAAACTATTCATTCAGATCATCCACCAGGCACTTATAAACAATCACTGTCCAGCTGACCAAGTTAACTTCATTCTGTCCTTCTTGTCACGGATTGACAATGATATATACACCACTTTTGAAAATAAATAGTACACCATGAAGAATGGTTGGCATATGGGCCTTTCTCTTAGTGTTATAATCACCAGCATCTTCTTGGATCATTTTGAAAAGCAAGTTATACCTAAATATCAATCTGATTAAACTAATATTATATATGTGTAGTATGTTGATGATATGTTCCTCACAGCCACTCAGCACACAATCATTTGTATCTACAAGAAATTCAACAACAGACCAAACTAACAATCAATATTACTTGGGAAGATGACTTAAAAAAGATTAGTATATTTCGACTTACATCTACTTTGAGTAGGAAGAATTATAAATTATTCAATGATCATAGAAAACATTTGAAATCAGAGGCTTTATCCACATGATCTCCAATTCTCCCAATTCTTATAAATTTGTAGGCTTAAACATCTGACGGGAAAGATAACATCCCTCTCTACATCAATGATTATTAAAATCAGGTTTTAAATATAAGACAATTATTAGAGAAATTAAATAATTCTACAAAAAAACACAGACAATGTTAGAGATCTCTACCTTCCACACATTACCTTCCCTTATATTCCTAAAATTTCTAATCGATTAATTAAATCTTTATTTAACAAATTTAGAATCAGTTTTTGCACCCCCCAGCACAAACCATTTTATAAATAATTCTAAAGATAAAGTGGACCTTACTCAGACCCCCTAGTTCATTTACAGCATCTCATGCTCTCAGCCTGGATGCTGTGCCATTTACTACAGTCAAACCAAAGCCACTATTAACAATAGAACCATCTAACATAGGTACACATATAAAAGAGCACAGAAGAACAATGATAATTCTTCAATTTTCTTAGAGTGCTAAAAAAAAACCAGTCACACATTTGCACCCTCCAACCCTAAAATAGTTTTCTCTGAGAAAAAATGCCTGTAAATGGGAAATCAAGGAAGCATATTTTATTACTAGCAAGAATAACTCTATTTACAGGTGTGACCCTTGCTTTGATTTTTATAAGTGTTGGACAATTTACATATAATTTGCATATTACCATCTACATACTACTCTGCATTATTTATTGTTGTAGGTATGAATATGAGGCAACATGCATGCCTTGAAAGTGCTCAGCCTTTACTTATTTATTTATTAATTTGTAAGAGTGCTTGATATAGCTTCTCCTGCCAGTGCCTCAACACACTTGTAATTTTGTTATAATTATTTTGAGAGGAGTAAAGTGTAGTATTTTACAAATATGAACATATTCCAACAAAGGTAAATTTTATGCCTGGGTATATCAATGAAAATACTCAAGCAAAGACTAGCATTTTTGTCAAAATGCAAGAACAAAATATCTTGTAGTATTTTTACAATGATCTGTCTTGTGATTGATTTATGAATATCGTGTAGTTTGGATGGTCTTATTAGGAATCAATAGATCTTCTCTTCTTTATTCATGGATAAGTTACATATAGGAATACATATATGATAGAGCTGGGATGCAGCAATTAAGTTTTCTTTTTCATGCTAGGTCATTTTTAGGTACAGGCTGGCAACTTTATTTCTTTCTCCATGGAGTGTCATGAGGCCAGAGATGGATTACAATAGCTTCTAGCAAATTATTCTGAGATCAGTTAAATCACATATATATAAAACCATAATGTATTTGAATAATAACACACTTTTTACAATATTCCAATTTTTAGCACACATATACATGGTCCGAATGGTCTTCACACTAAAAGTCTGCTAATCCAAGCTCTCTGCCAATACAAAATGTATTCTGATTTCAAATGTATTCTGATATAAATTTACAGCAACAGCCTTATGTAGGTTATCAAGTATTTTAAACAACAATCTAATTGCCAGTTCCTAGGTGGAGCTAGCTGAAGAAACAACTATTAAGAACAAGGAAAGTGAAAAAGATAATGCCAAATAGGAAAAGTACTTAGAAGAAAAGAAGTTGGCTAAAATAGATAGAGGGAGAATGAAATTGAATAGTAAATTGTTGGAGGATATTATTAAAAGTGGAAGAGATGAAAGTAAAAAAATTTGGAATTACATTAAAAGGAAAAATGTAGGGGAGAGAGAGATAGTATTACTAGATGATGAGGAAATAGAGTGTAGCTCTAGTGAAGACTTAGAAAAAATCTTAAATAGATATAGAAAAGATGTTAGATGTAAAGGATAGAGTGATAGAAAACATGAAAGCATATAGTAATGGGAATATTATGTTTATAAAAAATAAATTGAATGAGGTAGGAAAGGAATTGGCAATGTGGAAAGGCAAGAGGTTTAGATGGATGGGCAGCAGAGATGGTAATGAATTTAGGATATGGGCAAAAGTAAAGTTATTATCCTGTTTTAATAAGATGGCACAGAAGATAGTTATTTGGGTAGTTGGAGTAATACAAGAATAAGATTTATTATTTAAAGGAAAGAGTAAGGATCATAGAAAGTAAAACAATTTTAGACCAACAGTGGTAACATCAGTTTAATTTAAAGTTTTCTTATGTATGGTGGCTAGAAAAGTTGCAAAATGGATGGAAGGGAATAATGTAATGGAGGAAATGCAAGGAGGTTTTAGATCAAATGGGCATATAGGAGATAGTTTACTTGTAGTTACACAACTTAGGGATATGAGTAGGAATTCAGGTAGACAGTTATATATGAATTTTATAGATATAGAGAAGGCATGTGATAGAGTAAATAGAAATTGATTATGAGTAACTTTAGAAAATTTGGGAATGGATGAAGCTTTAGTGAATATTATTAAGAAATTATATGAAAATAATTACTATACATATAGAATCAGTTAAAGTTAAAAATGGGGTGGGACTAAGGCAAGGATTCCCTATGTCACCTATTTTGTTTTTGTTGTATTTGAGTGAAATGGAAAGAGCAATAGAAAAATTAGAAAGAGGGATAGAGATACTGTTAATAGGTAGCAAGGGAGTATATACTTAGTCAGGTCTTTTTTTGTGGATGATATCTTTTTGTGTGCAGAAAAAAGAGAAGATATAGAAGTTGTGTTGAGGACATGTGCAAGAATGGGTAAAAAGATAGGAATTAAATTTAGTGAAGAAAAACCAAATATAATGATGATTAATACTGGGGAAAGAGAAGATGTAAAATTTTTATTGGGGGATGTAAAGTTAAGTATGGTGAATAGATATAATTATTTGGGAATCATTTTAAGTAATCAGAAAAATTGTTTGGATGAATGGGAGAAAAAATTGATAAATGAAGCAAAGAAAAGAAAGGAATTGATAAAGAAATTAACAGTGTTTTCATATAGTAAATATGATATAGAAGAGAGTTGTAGTAGCAAGGTTAACATATGGTAATGATGTGTTATGTGTTAGTAAAGGGATATTAGATTATTTAGAAAAAAATACAAAGGGAAGTAGGAAGACATGCATTGGATGCAGATGTATAGACTGTAAGGGAGGCAATTCAAGAAGAAATGGGATGGTCAAGTTTTTATATGAGAGATGCAAAAAGTAAAATGAAAATGTTTGGTAGGTTGCAGTTTATGGATAATAAAATAGCCAAAAATAGTATTTAACAGGGTTATGAGTAAAGGGCAAGCAACAAGATAGGTGAGAAAGGTAAAGTGATATGCAAAAGATTTGGATAAAGAATTTTTATCAATATATTTGTACAAAAGGGGGATGATTGTGTTAGGCGGATTGTTGAGGGTTATAGTGGTAAGAAATGGGATAAAAGAATAGATACAATAGGGAATTCAAGTGATGGAGAACTAGTATGGAGAGTAAAAAGAGTTTAAATATATATAAAAGTAAACAGAACATTAGGTGTGAGTTAATTTATGATAATAGCAAAGAAAGTGGTTTATTGTTTAAGGCTCAAATGAGATCTTTAATAACAAGAGAATATACATGTAAATGGAAAAATATGGGTGATTTAATCTGTAAATTGTGTAAGGAAGGAATAAAAAATATTAGGCATCTGTTAATTGAATATAAATGCTTGAAAGCAGAAAGGATACAAATAATGAAGTTATGGAAGAATAAATATGAACAAAGTAATTATGCAGAAAGTGGGTTTTGGTTTGTATGTTGGGTTTGGGAAAAGATAAGGGGGATTTAGATATAAAGACCATAGAGTTGACAAAGATTATGTTGTGGAAATGGTATGGAGCAGATTATGGGAAAAGGTAGGGTGGGGAATGGAAAGGGAAAGTAAAGTGGCTAACAGGTTTCTCTAGCACAGTTTCTGAGGAATTCCTGACTTTGTTTAAGGGGTAGTCACAGTGCATCACATCACATCACATCCAATATTGCTGCTGATTTAAGTGGACTTTTATTTAGTTGTTCATAGAGAAGATGTGCATTATTTCCATATCGGACTGTTTAATGGTGTGTTTTATTCATCTATTTATCATTCCAGTCAAAATTTCAAATTTAAGTTCCCTTTTCATTTTTTTCAAAATTTTCTCAAAATGCTATCAAATCCAAGAGGTCGTCATCTAATAGCAGTTTTTTTTAAGGTAAATAGCAAAGCTTTATCAAAATTTTCTAAAATTAATCAAACTTCAAAAAAATTAATCAGAAAATTGATAATAATCATAATTCTGGAATTAAAAACCAATTCTCAATCTCCAATGACACTAAACTTAAATAACAAATGTTCTCAATGTTCTCCGCTGTATAGTAAATCACAAAACATCAAAATCAAATTGCAAAACCCTAAAAACAATGTTAATGATTTATATTGGGCCATCAGTCAATTTTTCTAAAACTCAAAAAACCAAAATGACAATTTGGGAAATGGTTTTTATAGAAAATGCACAACAGAATAAAGCTTTAGTAATTGACAATGACTTTCAGAAGACACTAAAAGGTATAAGTACTGAACTGAGTTCAGACCTATATGACTATATAAGCTGATGAGCTTGGACTGAAAATATTAGTTTTTTTAATTTAAGTCTCATAGTTTTGTAGTTAAGTAGAGATAAAAGATGACTACTGGACAATTGCATTAGGTCAGTGGTCTTCAACCTTTTCACACCTGTGGACCGGTAAAAATAAGGATAAGGTTTCACGGACTGGCAGAAGTCTATAGATAAATTTTCTTAAAGATGTAAACTGTGTATCCTTAGATGATCATAATTGTTATAACTAATCAAAACAACAATGTTAAAGATACAAAATGCAGTTATATATATATATTTATGGAGTTTTATAATAAAAAAAACTTTTTTTTTTTTTAAATTTTGAATTTTTTTTAGAAAAGTAATAAAAAATTTACCCCCCCCCCCCATAAACTTCTGTGATAATTAGAAAAACAACTTAATTTATGTATGATTGATTAGATTTTGTTTTCCTTCTATTTCTTTTTTTTTAATTGGATAAAAATGAGATGAAAAAAAAAAAATTGTTTATATTAATTAAAAGTTTAAACCTTTCCTGCCAGTTTACCGGCAGACTGGTAAAAAACTTCTGTGGCCCAGCACCAGTCCATGGACCAAGGGTTGAAAAACACTGCATTAGATCTTAAGATCTAGGTGCAGTGCTCTCAGATCCAAGGCTCCTCACTGATGAAGGCCACAAGCCAGAAACTAGTCTGGGAATATTGGAGGAGTAGGCACTAAATGGGGATTTTATGCACAAGCCTTCTGGTATTATTTAAAATGCATTTTACTTTATTTATAATCTTAGTATTTGTTGTCTTTGTAGTAAAAAATATGACTACTTTTCAACTAAACTGTCTCTTCATCTTTTTTCTAACTTCACAAATTCTAAAAATGTTCCACTTAATATTAGAGAATTCTTTCAATTCATGCAATCTTCCTTTTATTTGAAAAATATCTGCAATTATAGAAATATTTGAAAACGAGGCACTCTTCCCAAACCTGGAGCTTTAATTGTAAATATAGTGGATTTGAACTCAGACTTTCAAGCATCCACCAACTATCCACACTATCTCATACAACTAATATACATGATCACACACATGTAGAAAAGATTAATAATCACCAATATATATATATATTTCATGCTAAACCAGCATTCATCAGTTGGTCCAGATGTTGGAATAGATTGAAGCCTGTCCATTAAAGTGTGAGGATTTGCTATCTTAATATAAACTGAGCACTGACTATATATATGTGTGGGAGATGATAATCTGGACCAATTGATGAATGCTGGTTTAGCATGACATACATATATTGGTGATTATTTATCTTTTCTACATGTGTGTGATCATGTATATTAGTTGTATGAGATAGTGTGGATAGTTGATGGATGCTTGAAAGTCCAAATTCAAATCCACTATATCTACAATTATAGATAGATAAATGAAAAGTTATTAACAAATGTCAACCTGCATATGTAAACTTGAAATTATGATTTTACAATCTCCAAAGATGAGGATCATGTTTTTTTGATCTGTCATGATTAAAAATGCAAATGAAATCAGCATTTACACATATTTGCACATATTCATCCTACTGTCAAATAAACTGAATGTATATATCTCATTATCAGGCATCTGAAAAGGAAAATCATGATATTTACATGGAGCTAAACTCAAAGATAAAAGCCAATAAACTCATCACAATAATGTGCAGTCCATCCACTTTCATTTATTATAAATATTTACATATTAATAGCTGCTGTAACAAGAATATGTAAAGCAAATATTAGAAATTTGTCTAACTGAGCTTCTTTAAAATTTCAGTGAATAACAAACTCCTTTTTGAGCTGTTGTTAAACAGGAATATCAAGTTTTACCTAAACAATCAAATTAATTGATACCATTTATAATGAGTTAAAAAAACAATCTTTATATAAATAGAATGCTGCAGAAAGAAGTTTGCTATTAACTGAAAGGGGACTCTTTGATTCCCCTCGGAGGCCTTAAAGGAACTGAGCAGAACAAATTCTTAATGTCTACTACATATGTTCTTGTCATTGCAGCTGTTATTACTATGTGATTATTTATATAGTATATGAACATGGATGGGCTGCTCACCAACACATATTAGCCAGCAAAATGAGTTTATTGGCTTTTTCCCTCTGAGTTTAAGATCAAGAAACACCATGGTCTTTCTTCTCAGTTGCCTGATAAGGCAGAATGAATGTTTGTGTAAATGATATTTTTTCAATAGATATATACAATTATGACAGACAAAAATAAATTATAGCCCTTATTTCCAAGAGACTGTAAAGTCACCAACCAAGACAGGGGTTGCTGGCTGAAGGTGGAGGGTGCTAAGAATCCCCTGATTGTGGACCCAGGCTGCCATTTGATAATGACTTTTTATTTAGGTACTTACAACTGCAGATAACTTTCAAATGAAGGAAGATTGCAAGAATTAAAAGAAGAACTGTCTTATATTAAATGGGACATTATTGGACTTTGTGAAGTTAGAAGTAAAGGTGAAGAGCCAATTGATTTAAAAAGTGACATGTACTCTATTATAAAGGCACAAATATTGGAAATACAATTGGAGTAGGATTAATTATAAATAAAAAGTGGAAGAACAACATTGTGGAGATTGATGGTGTATCGGACAGATTGGCAAGATTAGTTATACAACTTAATAGCAGATACCATATGCAGATAATTCAGGTTTATACTCAACAAGTTCTCATAGAGATGAAATAGTAGAAGATTTTTATATGGATGTACAAAAGGCTTTTGATCCGAGTAAACAATATTTTAAAATTGTTATCGGAGACTTTAATGCTAGAATTGGTAAACAAATGAAAGATGAAAGTGCTCTAGGTAATTTTGGTTATGATAATAGAAATGAAAGGATGTAAACTTGTGGAGTTTGCAGAAAAAGAAAAATTTTATATTAGAAATTCTTTTTTTGAGAAAAATGTTAAAAGGAAATGAACATGGAAGCATGCAAATGAAGGTGCAGCAGAATTGGATTATATTTTGACCAACAGAAAATAGATATTTCAAGATTGTAATGTTCTTAATAAATTTAACACAGGAAGTGATCATCGATTAGAAAGATGTAAGATATGCATCAATGCAAAATTAGAGAGACAAAAATTATTAAAAAAAAAACAATATTTACAGTTGATATTCCTAATCTTCAGAAACATTCTAATGAATTTTAATTAGAACTTACAAATCGGTTTCAAGTATTAGTAGATTTTGAACATGATTCGGATTTGAATAAAATTAATATGAAAATAACTGATATACTTTTAAAAACTGCAACAAAGATAGCTGGTAGGAAAAAGCAGCAATTGACCAATAAAATTTCTACTGAGACTAGAGAATTTATGAAGAAAAGAAGGCATATGAAGATATACAAAAAATGATGCATTAAAAAGGATTGAATATCTCAAATTTTGTAAAAATGGTGTGCAAAAAAGTTGAAAATGATATAAGAAAGTATAACTGTGAACTAGCAAGGAAAGCTGTAGAAGAGAATAAAAGTCTCAAGAGTGTAAAACAACATTTTGGTATTGGTAGGAAATTTATATCTGCAATAAGAAAAAAAATGGAATTATTACTAATAAGAGGGATGACATCATGAAATGGGTAAAAAACTTTTATCAAGAATTATATAGTAATAAAGAACAAGTACCTCCTATATCTATTACATCTTCAGAATTGCCTAGAATTTTAAATGAAGAAGTGAGACATCCAATTAAATGTATGAAGAAAGGAAAGACTCCAGGTAATGATGGAATTATAATTGATATATTAAAAGAAGCAGGTAAAGAAATAGAAATTTTTTTAGCAAAATTATATACCAAATGTTTAAATGATAAAGATGTTTCAGATGATTTGAAGGATGCAGTAATAATATTAATATTTAAAAAAATGATAAAAAAGATATTAGAAATTACAGACATATCAGCCTTTTATCAGTTTTATACAAAGTTTTTATGAAGATAATTACAACTCATCTAGAGAGAACATTGGATTTTCACCAAATGAGAACAAGCTGGATTTAAATCTGGTTTTAGTACAGTAGATCATATCCAGGTATTGAGAGAAGTTATAGAAAAAACAAATGAATATGAGCTGCCATTATGCTTTGGATTTGTAGATTAGGAAAAGGCATTTGATTTTATAAACATTTCTTCAGTGATTAAAGCATTAGATCATCAAGGTATAGATACAAGATATTGTCATATTTTAAAGCATATTTATAAAAATGCAACTGCAACAATTATAATACATAATGATACTGGAAATGTCAACATTGGGAAGAGTGTAAGACTGGGTGACTTCATATCTCCAAAACTTTTTACAGCAGTGCTGCAAGAAGTATTTTGTGAATTAAAATGGGAATCTAAAGGAGCAAAATTAAATGGAGATTATTTAAGTCATTTAGATTTTGTAGATGATGTAGTTGTTTTTGCAAATAGTGCTTTAGAGCTGCAGGAAATGTTGTAGGAGTTATCAGATAAAAGTAAAACTAAAGATAAATGTTAAAGTAATGTTTAATGAATTTTCTCAAAATACAAAAATAAAGATTGATTATGATGAGTTAGAAGAAGTTAACAGTTACAAATACCTTGGCCATATTATTAATTCAGATGGAAACATAATGGATGAAATTAATCATAGAATTAAACTTTGTTGGAGTGCTTTTGATAGAAATAACTTGATACTAAAAGGAAATATGCCTATGTGTTTGAAAAATAAGTTTTTTAATGTGTGTTTTACTAGTTTTTACCTTATGGATCTGAGACTTGGACACATAACAGAAATTCAATACAGAGACTTCAGACCATTCAAAGAAGTATGGAGAGATGCATGTTGGGAGTAACAAGAAGAGATCGAAAGTGCAATACATGAGTAAGAAAACAAACAGATATTACTGACATCATTGAAAAAATTAAAAGGCTGGACATATTGCTAGATAAGATGATAATAAATGGACAGTTCAAATCTTAAACTGGATTCCAAGAGGTTGTAAAAGACCTAGAAAGAGACCACATGTTAGATGGATGGTTGAAATAAGAAAGTGTGCAGGGGTGATGTGGAGAAGTTAAAGATTGGAGATGGATTGAACTTGGAGAGACCTTCATCCTGTAGTGGATTAATAATGGTTGATAATGATATAAATAGAAAAAGAGAGAAATTAATAGCAAATATAAAAAGAATGAAAATTAGAATGACAAAAAAGAGAATGAGAAAGGCAAAATATAAAAGATAAAATTGCTAAATATTGTATACAAAAATATTATTTTAATTTCAAGTTTGTATACAAATTACCTATCAGTTTTTAAAGAGAAAATATTGACAGAAACTTTGGTTTAAATCATTAAAGTAATAGTTTCAACATTCATAAGAACTCATTTAGCTGCTCTCATATATATACTTTCTTTATTGGTAATAATTTAATATTAGTACCTATAATTTTAGATTGCTTAGGATCTTTAATATGATGATGAAATTTTTTCAATTACATTCTTTGCATCACTAAAATTTTGATTAGCCAGCATGTTTTTGATATATATTATCTTAATCATGGCTTGATTCAAACACTTTCAGAATCAAACTATATATTTAAATATAATCTTAAATATTATTGTTTTGCTGACTGATAAATTTCTTTGAATTTATAATGTAACATGCCTATATGACTTTTTTCTTGTCATCTTTTTGCTTGTATATAATTTTAATATTTTGTGAATACATGACCCACTTTCTTTTCACAGTTAAACATTAGCTAAACTACTTTTGCTAGTTTGTTTCCATTTTTGGATTAATGAATTATTGATTTACTTAAACTGAAGGATTAGGATTTTGTGACATTCTCATATATCACATATATATTTTTTAGGATTTAAATTGTTCTTAAAAGTATTATTTACTCAAGTTACTAGAACGACTGGAAACTTCTAATAAAATAATTTGTGCATTTATTTTTAAGTTATTTGTACATAAAGAAATATACAGCATAAAAATATATTAGTTTTTACAGTTTCTACTTATCTCCTATTGTCTATTTTTGGTCATTTACATATGTAAGTAAAATGATCTGAAAGTAAGTTTAATCTTTTGACAAAGAGTACTGTGATTAAACAATAAACCAAAGATTATCAATAGTAGTAACTTGCCATTGTTTTCCACAGAAAATGGAAAAAAATAAATATTAACAGTAGATGTTGAGTTTAATTAAATAATAATGATCTAAACATATTATTTGCACCATTTTTTCACTCAAAAACTTTTTTTCTTAATTCTATTGATAAAAACCTCAAAAGTATTGGAAATTCTTACATTTTCTAAAAGTCGTAAATACTGTAATCACATGTGAAGCTATTGTGACGTCATGAAAAAAGTTTATTTATTAACAGCAAATCACATCTCATCCGCATCATGCTATGCTGAATGGTTTTTATTCCCGAACTGTAGCGTTGTGGACAAGATGCTGTTGCTGCTGTTGCTATGCGACCAAGTAAACTGACAGTAATGCTTAGGCAGAGAATTTAAATAATTTTGTTTATGTATTTTATAATGTTTTAATATTTATATTTTAAGTTCCTAGACCTTCAGTAAAATATATTGACAATAGTATATAGAAAGAGATCGTATATTAATAATAACAAACTTAACTTCGGAAATTAATTATCTTTTTTTTTTTTAAAAATAAATATACTTAGAACTTAATTAAGGTACATACATCATTATTATTATATTAAGGAAGTATGACAGATATAACAACCCACTAAAACCATCACTACATGATGAGATTTTTCAAATTTCTTGTATGGATGCGTGAGAGATCTTTTCCTGCCAAAAGTTGTTCAGCTTTTACTATATATATAGCAGGTGTGGAAATACTGTGTAAAGAGGACATTTTTAATCGAATACGAAGATTATAAGCGACCATAGAAAAAATAGTAATAAATTAGATAATTATATTAATTTACATTACTTGCATTGTTTTATAAAATAATTATTAATTTAATAAATTTAGAGATTTGTAGAAAAAAAATTTACAGCGTTTCATCAGCGCTACTTCTTTACTGACAACAAAAAACAAAAATCCTTTAAAGATTTATTTTAATATATAGGGTATATGAGCACAGACTTTCACACGACGCACCACTCTCCACTCTATCTCATAACACTGATACACTTGAACACATATATGTCGAAAAGATAAATAATCACCAATATTCGTATTTCATGCTAAACCAGCTATCATCAGTTGGTCCAGATTACCATCTCCACACATATATGCTATAGTGCTCAAATATATATTAAATAGATTATGTCCTGTACATGAGGAGTCAGATTGACCTTAAGTCAACATGGGTGTGACAAGAATCTCGGCCTCAGGGTGGCCTTTGAACTTCCATCATCAGATTTTCAATTGGATGGACTGTTTAAGAATTGGAGTGTGGAGTAGATTAAAGCCTGTCCATTAAAGTATGAGGATTGGCTATCTTAATATATAGCTGAGCATTTATAGCATATATGTGTAGAGATGGTAATCTGGACCAAGTGATAGTTGCTGGTTTAACATGAAATACATATATTGGTGATTATTTATCTTTTCGACATATATGTGTTCAAGGGTATCAGTGTTATGACAGAAAGTAGAGAGTGGTAGATCATGTGAAAGTCTGTTCATATACCCTATATATTACATATATAGATACAGGTATATAATAAGCCTGTGTGTTTCAGTTATTACATAGTAGAGATGTCTGCCCATCTCTTGTATATGCATTAAATGGATTATGTCCTGTACATGAGGGGTCAGATTGACCTTAAGTCAACATAGGAGTGACAAGATTCTTGGCCTCAGGGTGGCCTTTGAGCATTCCATCATTGGAATTTTCTATTGGATGAACTGTTGAAGAATTGGAGTGTGGAGTAGATTGAAGCCTGTCCATTAAAGTATGAGGATTGGCTATCTTAATATATATCTGAGCACTTATAGCATATATGTGTAGATGGTAATCTGGACCAACTGATAATTTCTGGTTTAGCATGAAATACGTTATTGGTGATTATTTATCTTGTCAACATATATGTGTTCAAGGGTATCAGTGTTATGAGATAAAGTGGAGAGTGGTGGGTCATGTGAAAATCTGTGCTTATATACCCTATATATTACATATATAGACACCGGTATATAATAAGCCTGTGTGTTTCAGTTAAATATTTATTTTGTATGTTATATAAGTGATGCATTGTAGATAATTTAAGTAGTTTTTTTTTTAAATATTGAACTTATTACAGATAAAATAATTTTTTTTTTCAGAATTCTTTACTGCTAAGCATATCCTCTACCAAAAGTATTGTGTATTTTCAGACATATCTTACTATTCATAACATCTGCCTTTAATAAACTATTATTTCTTTAGCCTTCTTCTACTTTTGCTTCCCAAACAATCCTTTTTTATATCATGACTACATCATCTTAATATTCTTTCTTCTATGACTATTCCTTATACTTTTGTTCACTACAGACACTTTTTATTGACAACAATCTGTGTTCACTTTCCTTTGTTATCAAGTCTTATTACTGACTCATAATAGTGTTTTATGAAATTAGAATATTATATTTCTTCTTTTTTCATTAATACATTATTGCTCCATAAAATTAAAGGTGAGTCTCATTTTGGTAATTCCATCCATACATCATTTTCTTTTGTTATCAAATAATCTTAATTTTTAATTAATATTTAATCTCCTCTTGATCTATTTCTCCATAAATTTTTTCATAATATATCTTCTATATTTTGTATTACAAGTAGCTGGCCATTTGAATAATAAATTGAATAAATATCTATTCTATAATCGTACACACATTTCTCTGTGTATTCCTTAAAAATCACATTAATATATATTTTAAACCAATGTTACCACACAACATCACTGCAATAGATATTTTTTTTATAAACCACTTTCACAATTCCTAATTTATTTTTACTTAACATCTATTTTGTTTCTATATTCCTCTAATTAATCAGTGAATGTTCAGTCTCTATTTTCAGTCCTTTATAAGAGATTCTATCATAAACTTTCATCAAGTTTCAAGGAATCATGTGCATTTCTTTATGTCTAATTTGGATTTTTTTCATTAACTGCTTAATTATCAAATATTTCAGAAATTGCTCTGATCTTCATATATTTTAATCTGAATCTCCAAAAGATTTTATATAATTCTTCCCAATATTTTTATAAAAGTGTTAGTTTTATACATTCCTCTATAGTTCACACATTTATTTTTGTCATAAAGATTATGATGTATATTCCAAGGACCTTTCTTATGATATATTTTCTTTTGTAAAAATAGTGTTTATTAATCTTGTAATTAATTTAATATTTTTTTCTCTATCTTATTTCATCAGCTCCAAATCAATTTCTTCTGATCTAAACATTTTTTCCATTTCTGCCATTTTTTATTTCTCTCACTAACATTTTTTGGTAATTTGGTTCCCAATTTCAAATATCTTTCTTTAATTTCTGTCTTTTATAATTCATGTCTTTTTTAAAATTTGTTTAAGAGATTATTAAGTAATCCATTTCTTTATTCTAACAATAATCATTTTCATTCTATAGTGTTTCTTTATATGTCACTTTAATTTTTTTATATAAACATAAAGTCCTCCTAAACTGTACTCCAAATGTCTCCCTATTTCCTTTTCATTCATTGTCTAAAAAGTCATTTTATTATTTCATCATTGAATAATTAGAAGTTAAACTTTCCCTCATGTTTGTCAATTCTTTATTCTATGTTGCTCTTTGATTTTTATTCTTCTATGGCCAAAAACATACAGCCTTCAACATATGGTAGTCACTATCATACTCTGTTCCTCTAAAATGTCTGATATTGTGAATCCAACTGATTTTCTCTGCCCTGTAATGACACAATCAGTAATCAAATGGAAATTTTTTTGATTTTGCCTCCATGTCATTTTATGTATCACTAAGTTAAAAAAATATAAGGTTTAATTGTGCATCCAGTTGTGTCAGCCCTGATTCTTATTATCATTTCTCTCTTCTCCAAATATTTCTATTATGTTTTTATATTTTTCTTGACAAACTCTCACATTTTTATCTTCATATTACAATTTCTTTTCTTGGTTCCTCTTCTTCATATAATAAGTCTCAAAATCTTTACCTCATGTTTATGATTATTTATAAGAGTATATATATAATTTTTCTTGAAAATAAAGTTATTCTTTATTAGTTTTTATTTCTTTTAAAAAAGAACAGTTACTTTTTAGTAGTTTCAGATTTCCTTTGCATTAATACTATTATAATCGAATTAACTTGTAGAAGAACTTAATTCACTAGTTCATTACTATTAATTTTAAATTAAACTTTAACTTCTGGAAACTACAAACATTTTCCATTTAAATGCCAAAAAGTTATTTTCTTCTTTTAAAAGAAATAAAAACTTAACTTTTCCTGCTGTCTGTTCAATTCCCGGTCTCTTCAAGAACCATCGTCTGCTGTTTTTTCAATTGTAAAAAGAAACACTCTTTCATCACGTGATTTATAAAAAACCATATTATTACAAATTGAAAATAAAAAATCAAATTATAAAATATTATATTTATTATTTCAAATTTGACCATTTATTAAAAATCTTGACCTCATATAAATCTAATCTTTAATTATGTCTGTTCTATGTCAGTCAATTAGTATTTTTTTAATTAATAAAATTGAATGAATAAAAAAATAGAAAAACAATTAATTTCTATCAATAAGCGAACACATTATTTTCTATGCCTATGTTTATCTACATATATATATATATACACCATGTAAACAAACAATTTATTTACTTACTCATGAGAGATAAAAAAAACATTAATCTCTCAAACATATCAGTCTATATGTATGTTTATGAAGGTATATATTACATTTATATAATCAAGTATGTAGGATATTTACTTTTCCTACCATTTGGTTTAAATTCAGATATTGAAGAAGACATTGGAGGTGTGTAGGCTAGTTGTAAGCCATCTCTTACAATATATATATATATATATAATAAAGTTTGATATCTGTATTCGTTTCACAATATATGTAATATACAAATCAATATATATATATAAAAACAAAAAATACTTAATTGTAATTATTAATTAGAGAAAATATAACTTACTATTAAAAATTTATCGGCTGAACGTTTTCGAGGAACCATGCCTCATACTCATAGCCTTCATGAAAAGTGTAATAAATATATGCAAATGTAAATATTCAAATAAGCTACTGTTATGTAGCCCATTTTTTCGAGATCTCGAAGCATGTGTCCTTTCTGTTAATGGCATGGATGTCTCCATTAATATAGAATGCCTCCTTTATTTTTCTCCTGTAATCATTTGGCTCTGAACATAAAATAATGGGGTTGGCAGGTATGAAGTTGTGCCCGGATTGTTTACTATGTTCGAAAAATACGGAGGATGTGTTGCTGTTCGTTTGAGCTCTGTTGAATGTGTAACGATGTTGAGCCAATCTGGTATTAATTGTGGCTTTCGTTTCCCCATAATATGTAGCGTGGCATCCGGCTTGAGGGCAGGAAATAGAGTACACCATGTGTGGGGTGAGCGATCCCTAAAATATCCAGCAAACTAACGAAAACTTTAAACAATAAATTCAACATAATATTCAGAACTCCACCCAATTCCAATAGGTTGATCAATAACTCTAAAGACCACATTGATCGATCACTCACCCTACACGTGGTGTACTCTATTTCCTGCCCTCAAGCCGAATGCCACGCTACATATTATGGGGAAATGAAAGCCACAATTAATACCAGATTGGCTCAACATCATTACACATTCAACAGAGCTCAAACGAACAGCAACACATCCTCCGTATTTTTCGAACATAGTAAACAATCCGGGCACAACTTCATACCTGCCAACCCCATTATTTTATGTTCAGAGCCAAATGATTACAGGAGAAAAATAAAGGAGGCATTCTATATTAATAGAGACATCCATGCCATTAACAGAAAGGACACATGCTTCAAGATCTCGAAAAAATGGGCTATGTAACAATAGCTTATTTGAATATTTACATTTGCATATATTTATTACACTTTTCATGAAGGCTATGAGTATGAGGCATGGTTCCTTGAAAACGTTCAGCCGATAAATTTTTAATAGTAAGTTATATTTTCTCTAATTAATAATTACAATTAAGTATTTTTTGTTTTTACATATAAGGAGAAATTAAAACCATATTTATTATATATATATATCAAAATACAGTACAATTTATATAAATTATATTCTTTTAGAAGTACTTTCGACTACAAAGTGTATAGTCAAAAGTACTTCTAAAAGAATATAATTTATATAAATTGTACTGTATTTTGATATATATATATTATATATAGTACCAAAATACATTGATGTGTAATTAATTTATTATGAATTCCATGTTTAAAAATATAAAAGTTTAAAATTAAGAGAATAAAGTGTAAAAACTAAAGAGTAGGGGGGGATTTTGTATTGAATAAAATAAACTGTAAACGCGGTTTAAAATAATAAGTTGTTTAAAATAACAAGCTGTTTAAAATAAAAGATTTTTTTTGTGTTTAAAAGAAGTAAAAAAATCTTGTAATAAATAAATGATTTAAATATTTTTAAATGAATTTTTAATAAAATAATAAAGAGATTTCATTTTATCTTATAATAAATAAATAAATATATATGTGTGTGTGTATGCAATTTTTAATAAAAAGTAGATGCTAGAAGCTGATTTTATTTCACTAGAAGAAGAACACTGCTGCTAAAAATAGTTTCCCATTGTTTAAAAGAGTATAAATAGCCCAATTTTTGTTCATTCTTGGTTCTGACTTTCGTATTTTAATAAAATATTTTGAAGTAATATTTCCAAAAATGTTGCACTGTTAAAAAACCAACATATTTGCAGTTGACCGAAAGCCGCTCTCTATGCATCTAAAATCTGCGATTAGTTTGGAAAGTAATTATGTTGAAATAGACTAAACAGACAGCGGAGTGTGGGGAATGTCAAACCAGCCATGGAAATCATAACAAGTCACAGGATCCACGAAGGAATCAATTTAACTGGACGTTGATGATTTAAGAAATAATTCCATTATACTGTTTATGTCGTATACAAAACCTAGGTAATTATTTGACTTTGATATAAATATTTTCGATTTCTTCTTAAAATAAAGATAGACTTTATTGAAAAAACTTTTGAACTTTCTGAATTAAACTTAAAAGAAAATAAACTTTAAAAATTCAAAAGATAATATTTTGCGATAATAAAATAAATAAAAGCAGCTTCTATTAAATAATATTTTTGGCATGCATGTATGTGTGATTGATTTTAAACTTAAACTTTTCTTCATAGTGTAAGCTTGTGTTTAAGATCTGTAGAGGTCCTTACCTTTGAATTTTTCAGACGCTTATTCCTAAGGTTACAGCCTTAGTAAATATTACTTAAAAAATAATAATAAAATATGATGTAACGTGTATAATTTATTTGCTCAAGTAATATATTAAAATGCTTATTTTAATCTTTAAAAAAAAAGAAGTGTATGTGTGTTTCATTATAAGATAAAATGATGCATTTATTTTAAAATAATAAAGTAAAACATTTAAATTATTTTTCTTAAAATATTTATGTTTATTCTGATACGTGCGGGTAAGTATAAACATTTATTTTCATAATAAGAGTAGGAGGAAAAAAAATCCAATCATTAATAATAGTATTTTAGAAAAGATTCACCAAGTTAAATCTATAAATGTTTAGCATTCAGTATAATGTTTTTATTATTAGTTTTAAAAGAGGAAAGTATTATTTAGAATGGTTCAGGGGAAATTATTTTAGTTTTAGAAAATAATAGCAGTTTAGAACAGGTGGGCATTTAAGATATACCTTTGTTTTGTTTTTGGAACAGACTGAGCTAGCGGACGTTCAGGCACTGAATTGTACTGATCAGATGGACATGCTAATTCTAAAGTAATTAGATGGTGCCTAAGGGATTTTCTTTCTTCTTTAAAAAATAATAATAAAGTGTTTTTTTGATTGGTACATATTTGGTAGTCGAGTGTTGAATGTTATTAATAGTTTGCTATTGATAATAGTTGACACTCTGCCTGAAAACCAACCATTTTCTGAAAGGGAAATTTAGGAGGACAAAATATCATAAAATATTAGTTAATATTTTATTTGTCGATGCTTAGTGTTTGTTATTTCCCATAAGTTTAAGTTGTAAGTTTTAAATCGTAAGTTTTATAGAGTTAAGAGTTTTGAAAATAGTAAATATAAATAATATAAATAGTAGTAGTTTCGTTAAGAGATAAGTAGTTCGTTTTTCTTATATAGTTGTTGTTCGGAGCAAGTCGTTTCTCGTTTATTAGGTTGTTTATCACTTAGCCGGTTGGTAATATATATATATATATATATATTGTAACCTTTTGATTTGTTAACTGGATCCAAGAAGAATGTAAAACACACATAATAATCAAAATTTTTCATTTAGAAAACATATAATTATATTACTGTTAAGTTTAATTGATATTATGTATAAACAGTAAAATGTATAATATTCTGTTGATGTAGTCAATAAACATCTTTTATTTATAGTCATATATATTTTAAATAATCAAAATTAGTTCATTTATTAATAATAAAAATTTTTCATTTAGAAAGCATATAATTATATTACTGTTAAGTTTAATTGATATTATGTATAAACAGTAAAATGTATAATATTCTGTTGATGTAGTCAATAAACATCTTTTATTTATAGTCATATATATTTTAAATAATCAAAATTAGTTCATTTATATATAGTTTTTAATAGCTACAAGCATGTTTCCCTTTTATATATTTAAATTTATAATATTTATTAAAATGTACAATAATTATAAATTAAATATTAATTGAATTTTATTACAGTGATCCTTAAAAAGGTGTATGTGCAAATATATTTGCAGAGTTCTATAAAAAGAATAAAAATATTTTATTTATTTATTATAAAATAATATTTTCTTCCAATTGGAAAGATTAAAATTTTATAATATTACAATTTCTAAATAATCACAATAATATTGTATTTTAGATATAGTTATTAATTAAATATTATAATTAAAATAAATAGTTATTATAAAGAATGACAATTATGATAATATTTAAATTTAAACTTAAAAGCAATTAAATGTAATAAATTCATTTTTTTAAATATTTAGTGGTGTTATTTATTTTGAAGTTGTAGACAAAAGATAATTTATGCAGAAAACTGCTAAATAATTTTTAGTTAATGACCAATAAAATTGATTTAATTAGTGGTCTGACATCATGCTGTCTATAGTATAAAAAGGTGATAGAAGATTAGATTGACTAAGGAGAATTGACTAAAAAGGAAATTGATTAAAAGTGAGAGCTGATACCTGTTTATATTATGTCTCTAAAAAGTTATAAAATTTTATCATATTTTATTTTTAAAGTGAGTAAAAGTAATTTGTAACAAGCTAGATAATTATAAAATATCTTAATAGTGATATAAAGAAAATTATGGAATAAACAAACCAGAATTTCTTCATCAAAGACCTAATTTTTGGGCTTGGATATTTACTTATAATTAAAATGATTACTAGTGAAAGTAAAAAAGGACAATTAACTTTGTTATCATTTTTGGAAATAATGGGAAAAGATTATAAACTACAAATACACGGATCTTGCAGACATTGTTGCTTAAGAAAATATTTTATCTCAACAATTTTAATGAGTTTTATTATTAAGTTATTTATTCAAAGAAACTGTTATTTAATGCAAAAATATAATTATTATCAGATTATAAAGACTTTATAGAATTTTAAAACAAGTACTTGATAGTAATTATAAATCTATTTTAAAAGAATTAATTATTAGACTTTGTGACTTAGATGCTATAATTAAATTGAAACTTAATAATAATAAGAAATAATATATATTTGATTAATCCCCAGAATAACAGATGTTTGTTATTTTTTAATATGGTATTAAAGATATAATGATAAAAAATTCTTAACACTAGTAAAATATTTATATTTTGATGAGAAAAATGTCAAAAGGATGAGGATTTAAAAAGAGAATCCTATTATTTAATAATGAATATTAAAGAAAAAAATAATTTATAATACTACAATAGACTAGAGTGAATTGATGTCTGTTTCTCAACCACATGATAACAGTTAACATAAATAAGAAGAAGCTAAAGTTAGAACTGCTTACAGATTAACTTTGTATATGATATATTTTTGATAATGGAAAATAAGATTGATAAATTAATATTTAATATTCAAATAACTATTTTTTGATATTATTGAATGTTCCAGAATTTAATATGTACTTCAAGTTAAAAAGGCCAGGATCCTAGGATTACATGTAGAAGAGCTCAAGAACATTTTATTAATTGTGAATATTTTTTTATTTATCTTTAAATGTTTGCTTTAAATATCATGTGATTATATCAGGAGGGGAAAAAGCAACCATTAGTGAGAAGGTTTTGGCTGCCATCCTTTGTTATGGTGATATGGATAAAAAGTGGAATTGAAAAACATTTCAATTTATAATTTTTATTGTTAATGTTTTGTATAAATAAATATATGGTATGTTATGGTAAGATTGTAATGGGTTCCTCTGGTTAAGAAACTAGAAGGCCCTCACAACCTGGGGAATCTTAGGTCCATATTGATGATTTCTCTACTGGTAAAGACAGTTGAGGCCCTAATTAAAAAAACATACAAGATATTATAATTGATCAGCTATCTAAATGCCAGTTTTCCAAAAGAGGGAGCATGATGACCATTGCTGTGAGCCACTTTTATCTATTGAAAAACCACATTCACATGAAGATGTTGCAGCCAATTGCAGTTCAGCTCGATTTTGCTGCCACTTTTGATTGTGTTAGAGTTGATGCACTTATGAAGATTCTGGAGGTATTCAAAGTACCAGCTGCCTATCTCCAGATGATAGAGAACCTCCTGTATAATAGGGAGGTGTTTTTGTCTTTGGATGGGAGGATGTCCTGGTATTTAAGCCCTTTGTTTCTATTCCTCAGGGCTCTCCTCTGAGTGCACTCATTTTCACTGCATATGTAAATCCCCTGCAGCTAAGTATTGAGGCATCTCTTAAAGGGATACCCATACCTTTTCTGAAGGAGAGAGTCCATCATATCTTCTATATGGACAATGTGGTGGTTTTTCTTGCTTCATGGGAGGAGTTCATTGAACTAGGAGAGCTCTTGGACTAATTCAAATGAGAATTTGGTCTAAGAGTCAACAAGGAGAAATCAGCGGTCAGGTCAATTATGACGGGCAAGGAAATTCCCAGCATGTTTAAGGCTCCACTTCAGAAGTTTCTGTGATTTTATCTAGCAGTCCCCATCTAAAATAAGGAAGGAAATTTCAAGATGATCTAATGATTAAGATAACAAAATTTATTGTATCATTGAAGAAGATTTATTTGTCTTTGTTTGGAAAATTTGTGCTAATGAATGCCATCATACTTCCCAAGATCACATACTTCCTTGTGGGCTTTTCACTGACAAAAACCTTCATAAGGAATATCGAAACCCAATGTAGGTAGTTGTTGGGGGGGGGGGCTCTAGTCATCAGCCTGGGCCTACTACAGAAACCTAAGCAGATGAAATGCTTAGGATTACATTCAGTCAAGATCTTATTAATACAGTGTTCTCATAATGAACTTACCAGATTATTTATGAAAAACTCAGATAGGGAAGGGCCAATATTTCCAGAAGAGATAACTCCTACCAATAGGCCACCTCCCAAAAGTGGTGGGATTTGGATTCCAAAGCAAATCTCCATAGTACTTAACAATCTGAAAATGAAGAAGCTGGTAACAATGTTCAACAAGAAACTAAACTACTGGAACACATATGATCTTATGAATCCAGAAGAAACTAAAACTGACAATATTCTTTCGATTGGAATATCTAGGTTCTTGAGGTTGACCAATCATCTAAAATAAAAACTGAGGTTTGTTGATTTTTTAATCAAGGTCAACCTTGGGACCTTGCCTACCACTGAATTCCTACATATTAGAAGAAATTATAATCTTGACTCTACATGTGCACTATGTAAGCAAAGTGATGAGACAATTTCACATATATTGGAAGAGTGTCAAATTTGGAATAACATAAGGAACATTATTCTCTCATTAAAAACAAAGAATCCGCTTGTGTAAATTTGATTAAAGCCTTCAAGAATGGACATTTTGAAATCATAAAGATTGGCAAAATTTATACATTTTTGCATTTGGTTGCTGAGAAATAAGATCATCTTTGAAAGTGGAGAAGAATATAACATGATTAAAATGACTTTAGACTTATTAGAAGAAATTAATTAATTAGATCAAAAATTTTCTCAGAATTAGATGTTTGACCAGATCTGGTCCCTAATAATCCTAAAACAAAGTGTAGTACTGATGATGAAAAAAATATAAAGTTGTAAATCCATAGATATAAGAAAATTTGAGTAAACCATTTATCTAACACATTTTAGATAAACTTTGTATGAAAGAGATCTAAGAATTAGAAAATGCTATTATAAATTTATTCACCTAATTGATGATTAATAGGAAAGAACTTTCATTTGATTAATGGATCAGCTTTAATCAATGACCCAATAAATATATTAAGACTACTTTAATAATGTGTAATGATAACTGACTTGTTTACTGTAAAAAATCTATGAAATATATCATATAATTTTCAATCTTAGGTATTCTATAAAAATCTGCTGTTAAGTAATTTTTATGAATGTTATCCCTATCTGGGATTGGCTAACCTCACGATCTATAAGTAAAGGGTATTGCTTTCAATATATGATTCAAAATAACTAATCCCTCGAAATTTAAATGTTAAATTAATACACATAGAAATATTGAAAGTGCTCTTCATTTGGTAAGATAAAGCTCTACAGATTAAATGGCTAAATATGGTTTTAATCATTATCTACATATTAGTAAATTAAGCAAACTTATATGTGTTTGAATTGGCTATCATGATAGATATGTTATATACATGATCAGATTAATGTAAATGGTACACAACTATGATTTTGTGGAATGAGAAATTATATGTCTTCAATTTCTGGTGATACTTAATGTCTTAATGTAAGTGTTATAAAATTAATTGGTTATTCTGTGTATACAAGTGTAACTTCTGATTTTGTTAACTGATATCTATTGTGATTGATATATAAAGGTTCTTTTTTTTTGTAAATGATTCTTATGATTGTGAATAAATTTTTCTTTTAAAAGATAATTTCTATATTTTATTAATATTTTAGAATTAAGATAATTTTAAAATATTATTATATATTAAATTTAAAATGAAGATATTGTATGTTTATTTATAAAATTTGGTTTTGATGTACTAAAAAAAAACAAAAGATAGCATGGGGTGATGTGATAATATATAATTTTGTGCAATGTCAATATGCATGAAGAGTACTAGTTGATTAAAATAAAATTGATACAATTGAAGTCATCAATTAATTATATGGATATATATTTTATGATAGTGTTAAATAATGAGTCACAAAAAGGTATTCTGTTAAAATAACAATGAATATATCATCTGAGTCTGTATTAATAATCTGACCAAGATATTTGAAACTGTTAACTTCTTCTAACTCATCATAATCAATCTTTATTTTCATATTTTGAGAAAATCCATTAAACATTACTTTAGTCTTTTTAACATATATCTTTAGTCCTACTTTCCAACTTTCATCTGATAACTCTTGCAACATTTCCTGCAACTCTAAAGCATTATTTGTAAAAAAAACTACATCATCTGCAAAATCTAAATGACTTAAATAATCTCCATTTACTTTACTTCTTTAGCTTCCCATTTTAATCCACAAAATACTTCTTGCAGCACTTCTATAAAAAGTTTTGGAGATATGGAGTCACCCTGTCTTACATTTTTTTCAATGTTGACTTTTCTAATATCATTAATGGATGAAATTAATCATAGAATTAAACTTGTTTGGGGTGCTTTTGGTAGAAATAACTTGATACTAAAAGAAAATATGCCATTGGGTTTGAAAAGGGTTTTTAATAAATGGGTTTTACCAGTTCTTACTTAAGGATCTGAGACTTGGACACTTAATAGATGAGCAATATAGAAATTTCAGACCACTCAAAAAAGTATGGAGAGATGCATGTTGGGAGTAACAAGAAGAGATTAAAACACAATATATGAATAAGAGAACAAACAGGTGTTATTAATCTCATTCAAAAAGTTAAAAGACTAAAGTGAAGTTGGGATGAGCATATTTCTAGAAGAGATGATAATAGATAGACAATTGAAATCTTAAACTGGATTCCAAGAAATTTTATAAGACCCAGAAAGAGACCACATGTGAGATGGATGGATGAAATAAGAAAGTGTGCAGGGGTGATGTGGAGAAGAGATGCTAGAAATAAGAGAAAATGGATTGAACTTGAAGAGACCTTCATCATGCAGTAGATTGATAATGGTTGATGATGATGATATCATCTGAGTATAATAGTATAAATGAAAATCGAAAGTAAAGTGACTGAAATATTGAATGAAATGATTTATGATCTCAAACCTTATAATGAATAAAGAATAATATATTTGTCATAATAAGGAGAGTTATTTGTTTTGTAATATGATCTATAATAATTATAGACACATAAAAGATGGGGATATAAAATTGTATTATTAGAATGAGAAAGTTAATAGATGTGGATGCTGAAAAATAGATAAGTATTAAATGGATAAATTAGAAACCAGGATAGAGTGATATATCATCCTGTCAAACTAATACGAGATTATTATAGTGATTTGATCTAAGTGACACCCATCTTATTGTGATAGAAAATTGAAAAGATTTTTATATGACAATGATTATTATATTCTGTAAGAGTTTTAGAAATAAACCAGGATTTATTAAGGTAACATCATTAAAGTAAAAATGACTACGTAAAAGTATAATAGTTCATGAAAATGTGCGTGCTTCCATTCCTATATTTATGTATGATGTTTGTTAAATTACTTTCTTATTCAGAATTTTTTATTTATGATAGTGAGATATGAAATAAGCATCATAAGCAAGTAAGTTATTTTGGAACTTATAGTTTTTTCTTCCTATGATTTGTAATGGTAGTATAAGAAAAGAAAAGTGACCATACGCAAAGCAAATATCATTAAATGTGATCCAAAATAAAAATGACTTATTATTGAGAGAGTAAAGGTGATCACTAAGAAGAGGAACTTGAATGAAAGAGACTTGATACTGCATAAGATGAATGATAATATTTTGAGATAAAGAATCCATGATTCGGTTATTTATTTAAAATGTATTATTTGTATTATATCAACAACACAAAAGCATAAAAGTTATTTAGTAAATAATATTAATGTATTTGTATAATAATTTTAAAACTGAATTATATTAAAGAGTCTCTACAATAATCTATTTTATATTAAATATTCAGTTAATCAAAATAAGAATAAATATTTATAGGTCTTAATAATTTATTGTGTTATTAGTTTTCTTATTAACACTTTAGTGATTACAAAAGTTATGTTAATTAGTTATTTATTTATTATAGAGTTGTAATTATATTTTATTGAGCACACAGGAAGTATATATAAATACTTAAACAGGCTTTAACCTGTAATGAATGCGCCGTAAAATTTCTAATAGTCAAGCAATATTATTTTATCGGTTAGAGGGACCTCACAAACCACGACACAAGATTGTGACTTTTATAAAGATGAGAGACTTCTTACCTTTAACCTAAATTTCTACTTATGTAGGCCAATCTGAAGCATCCTGATTTGGGAGCATGAAGTTGTTGTTCTCTTCACTGTTTAAGTCCACTGTTTTCTTTAATAATTAATCTTCATGAAATATTGCCATTTACAGTGAATTAATGTTGTGATCTTAATGCTGGAAAATCTATAAACTATTTTAAATTAATAAATCAGAACTCAGCAGTATTAATACTTTTACAATTTACATTCTTTAAATATTAATTTAGTAATATTATAATTTGGTATTTTAATTAGAATATAATAAAATTATTAAGTATATAGCTATTTTATACTATTATAAAATTAGTTATCAAAAATCGATCATGATAAATTATTTAGTAAATTAATTACAGTATATTCAACTTTATTCCATTGCAGATTTCCTAGTAATAGTTAATCAATTCATATTTATACCAGTATAATATATATATAGAATTTATTTTGATAAATTACATGAATTTGGCTTCCAAGACTAGATTGTAGGCTGGATTGTATTAGAATGTTATGATGAGAAAATTAGTTTTATAAATTTGGAATCTTTCAATGTATTGAATTACTGAAATTATTTATTAATGCTTGTAATACATACTTTAAAGAATGTAAGATTTATTGCTTTTACAAAAAAAAAATAGTAAAAAAATATATTTTTAAAAAACCTATTTTAATTTTCAAATACACCTTCACAGGAATTCTGAACCTTGATTTATAATTAGGTCTTGTTTTTTAACAAAAAGAATCCAGTTTTGGAGCTAACTACAATGTCCATATTATATGCATAAAAATAATTCCAGATGAAATGGATGTGTCAAGAAATAAATTACTGTATATCTAAAAAACAATTAATTTTTAATATTTTTTAATTATTTATACTATTATTATTGCTGTAGTCATAGCTCTTGGGTTCAAAATAAACTACTGACATAGCATTTTATTTCTGACTACATATACCATAAGAACACCATTCTTTATGCTTACACAAGCTGTTTTTCACAGAGGCAAAACTCTTCATACAGTAGTGCCATACAGTGCAAGCCAGAATAATCAATGGATGCAGGAAGGTTTGTGCATAAAATCCCCATCTAGTGCATACTCATCCTAGCTTGTGGCTTTCATAAGTGAGGAGCATTGGACCTGAGAGTACTGCACCTAGATCTTAGGATCTAATGTAACTCTCCAGCAGCCACTTTTACTTTTTGGGCTAACTATAAAACTTAGAATTCAAAATAAAAACCACAATAATATTTTCAAGCTAAACTAATTAGCTTATATAGTTATATAGATCTGAATTCAGTTCAGCATTCATACTTTTTAGGGTCTTTGGTTCCTTAATAACCACCATTACCATAATCCTATTGGGCAGGATTGCTATTAAACCATTAAAGATCATATGATCACCATTATTTATGCTTACGCAAGCTATTTTCCACAGAGGCAAAACTCTCCATACAGTAAGCACCACTCGGTGTAAGAAAGAGTAATCATTGGATGCAGGAAAGTTTGTGCATAAAATCCCTATCTAGGTGCAGTGCTTTCTGATCCAAAGCTCCTCACCAATTGAAGCCTTAATCTAAAAACTAGTCTGGGGACATTGAATGGGTAGGCACTAGATAGGGATTTTATGCATACCTTTCTGAATCCATTGATTACTCTGGCTCCCACTGAGTGGCACTACTGTATAGAGAGTTTTGCTTCTGTGAATATATATATTTTGAACTACTATTTAAATTAATTCAGTAATTTTATTTTATTCATAATTTATCTAATAAACATATATATCTAACATTTCAATGTGAGTTGAAAAACAATGGATTTATAGTTTTATATATCATTATCCAGAATTATTGGGAAAATGTAAACATATATATCTTTACCCTGCTTAGTGATGGCAATTGGTCCTCCAAAACTCATTGTTAAGCAAGAATATCATATACAAAATACGTAATTATAATGGGGGTCTATGGGAAAAAAATTGGTCGGTTCCAGCCGACGTAAAATATACACATTGGTTTCCAAGCTCAAAGATTTTTTTGATTTTGTCATGACAATGATGACTAAATACGGTATCTAAAAAGAGAAGTTTTATATCACTAGGAAAAAAATGCATATTTTCACTTTAAAAAGTACAGAACAGCAAAAAGAAAGAGAAAGTGAAACTAAATTTGAATTTAAAGGTTCTTATATTCTTCCGCAGAAATTTTTCATCGTAATGAAAAAAAAATCCATATTGAAGTGCTTTTTTTTAAAATTTGTATTACAGTATATATTACTACTATACATTTATTTTATTACTTAAGTAAAATTATTCAAATTAAAAAACAATGTTTAATTATTAATTATTTAATTGAACATAAACATTTATTACTGTACTCCACAGTAACAAAATGCTTAATGCTTATCGTAAAGCAGTCAACTTTAGAAAACAAAAATCAACTTATTTTAAAAGTAAAAAATCTAACTTCTAATTTTCCTAAACATACAGCTAGGTTTATTTTTCTTACTGTATATTTTTAGTAATGTAATAATGCCCCCCCCTGTTCGAGTAGAAAGATTATTAATTAAATGCAATCTGTTTTTCTTTTTAAACTTTTCTAATTCAACATTTGGATTTTAAAATGTTGTTTTTCTTTTGATTTGAAACATCTTGAGTGTAAACAACATGTTTATTAATGCAGTTACAAAATCAATAACTATTTTTACATAATTATCCAGGTGTTCTAAAAATAATATATCGTATTTAAGAAACACACACACACAGTTTAATATTCATATTTAGTGTTTTTCTGAAAGTTTGTGATGATGGTATTTTATTTGTCCTGTACTGTATTTATATATTGGAGTATTTGTATACAGTATTATCAACAAATTAAAAATCCTCCTTTTTCTTTTCAAAAACTTTATTTTCTTATCTCAATACTGAACATATATATATATATATATATATATATATATATATATATATATATATATATATATTAATAATTCAAACAAATATATAATTTAAAAATACAGACATTTAATGGTTGTAGTTATTTATATATATATCATTATCAACCATTATCAATCCACTGCAGGATGAAGGTCTCTCCAAGTTTAATCCATCTTCTTCGATCTTTAGCTTCTCTTCTCCACATCACCCCTGCACACTTTCTTATTTCATCCATCCATCTCACATGTGCTCTCTTTCTGGGTCTTTTACAATCTCTTGGAATCCAGTTTAAAATTTTAATTGTCCATCTATTATCATCTCTTCTAGCAATATGTCCAGTCCAACTCCACTTCAATCTTTTAATTTTTTCAATGAGGTCAGTAACACCTGTTTGTTCTCTTACCCATACATTGCGTTTTCAATCTCTTCTTGTTACTCCCAACATACATCTCTCCATACTTCTTTGAGTGGTCTGAAGTCTCTGTATTGCTCTTCTATTGAGTGTCCAAGTCTCAGATCCATAAGTAAGAACTGGTAAAACACATTTGGTAAAAACCTTCCTTTTCAAACACATAGGCATATTTCCTTTTAGTATCAAGTTATTTCTACCAAAAGCACTCCAACCAAGTTTAATTCTATGATTAATTTCCTCCATTATGTTTCCATCTGTATTAATAATCTGACCAAGGTATTTGTAACTGTTAACTTCTTCTAATTCATCATAATCAATCTTTATTTTCATATTTTGAGCAAATCGATTAAACATTACTTTAGTCTTTTTAACATTTATCTTTAGTCCTACTTTCATACTTTCATCTGATAACTCCTGCAACATTTCCTGCAGCTCTGAAGCATTATTTGCAAAAACAACTACATCATCTGTGAAATCTAAATGACTTAAATAATCTCCATTTACTTTCACTCCTTTAGTTTCCCATTTTAATCCACAAAATACTTCTTGCAGCACTGCTGTAAAAAGTTTTGGAGATATGGAGTCACCTTGTCTTACACCTTTCTCAATGTTGACTTTCCCAGTATCATTATGTAATCTAATTGTTGCTGTTGAATTTTTATAAATATTCTTTAAAATATGACAATATCCTGGATCTATACCTTGATGATCCAATGCTTTAATCACTGAAGAAATGTTTATAGAATCAAATGCCTTTTCATAATCTATAAATCCAAAACATAATGACAACTCATATTCATTTATCCTTTCTATAACTTCTCTCAATACCTGAATATGATCTACTGTACTAAAACCATTTTTAAATCCAGCTTGTTCTCTTGGTTGGTGGAAATCCAATGTTCACTGCAGACGAGTTGTAATTATCTTAGTAAAATTTTTATATAAAACTGATAAAAGGCTGATAGGTCTGTAATTTCTAATATCTTCTTTATCACCTTTTTTAAATATTAATATTATTACTGCATTCTTCCAATAATCCGGCACATCTTTATCATTTAGACATTTATTATATAACTCTGCTAAAATTTTTTCTGTTTCTTCACCTGCTTCTTTTAATATATCAATTATAATTCCATCATTACCTGGAGCTTTTCCTTGCTTCATACATTTAATTGCATTTCTCACTTCTTCATTTAAAATTCTGGGCAATTCGGAAGATGTAATAGATATAGGAGGTACTTGTTCTTTATTACTATATAATTCTTGATAAAAATTTTCTACCAATTTCATGATGTCATCTCTCTTTTTAGTAATAATTCCATCTTTTTTTCTTATTGCAGATATAAATTTCCTACCAATACCAAAATGTTATTTTACATTCTTAAGACTTTTATTTTCTTCTACAGCTTTTCTTACTAGTTCACAGTTATACTTTCTTATATCATTTTCAACTCTTTTCCGTACCATTTTACAAAATTCGAGATATTCAATTCTTTTTAATGCATCATTTTTGTATATCTTCATATTTCTTCTTTTCTTCATAAATTCTCTAGTCTCAGTAGAAATTTTATTGGTCAATTGCTGCTTTTTTCTACCAGCTATCTTTCTTGCAGTTTTTAAAAGTGTATCAGTTATTTTCATATTAATTTCATTTAAATCTGAATCATGTTCAAAATCTACTAATACTTGAAACCGATTTGTAAGTTCTAATTTAAATTCATTAGAATGTTTTTGAAGATTAGGAATATCAACTGTAAATATTGTTTTTCTTAACAATTTTTGTCTTTCTAGTTTTACATTAACACGTATCTTGCATCTTACTAATCGATGATCACTTCCTGTGTTAAATCTATTAAGAACATTACAATCTTGAAATATGTATTTCCTGTTAGTCAAAATATAATCCAATTCTGATGTACCTTCATTTGGATGCTTCCATGTCCATTTTCTTTTAGCATTTTTCTCAAAAAAAAAAAAGAATTCAAAATATAAAGTTTTTCTTTTTCTGCAAACTCCACAAGTCTATGTCCTCTCTCATTTCTATTACCATAACCAAAATTACCTACAGCACTTTCATCTTTCATTTGTTTACCAATTCTAGCATTAAAGTCTCCCGTAACAATTTTAAAATATTGTTTACTCTGATCAAAAGCCTTTTGTACATCCATATAAAAATCTTCTACTACTTCATCACTATGAGAACTTGTTGGGGCATAAACTTGAATTATCTGCATTTGGTATCTGCTATTAAGTTGTATAACAAATCTTGCCACTCTGTCTGATACACCATCAATCTCCACAATATTGTTCTTCCACTTTTTTTTTATAATGAATCCTACTCCACTTGTATTTCCAATATTTGTGCCTTTATAATAGAATATATGTCCACTTTTTCAATCAATTGTCTCTTCACCTTTTCTTCTAACTTCACAAAGTCCAATAATATCCCATTTAATATAAGAGAGTTCTTCTTCTAATTCTTGCAATCTTCCTTCACTTGAAAGTGATCTGCAGTTGTAAGTACCTAAATAAAAAGTTGTCATCAAATGGCAGCCTGGATCCGCAATCAGGGGATTCTTAGCACCCTCCGCCTTCGGCCACCAACCAATACATATATACAATTATGACAGACAAAAATAAAGCATGGCCCTTATATATATATATACTGTATATACAGTATTTATATAATACAAAACTCCGTTTCAACTGTTTATCTTCATACAGTCATTTTCAAGGATATCTCTCTCCCACTGCTATATTTTATTACTCTTTCTTTTACATTATTTAATTAAAAATCAACGTTGAAATGTTGGAGTTTTATATTATATATATAATGTATATGTTCAGTATTGAGATAAGAAAATAAAGTTTTTGAAAAGAAAAAGGAGAAGGATTTTTAATTTGTTGATATTATTGTAGAACATATATACATATTTTAAAAGAAAAATTGGATGAACATTTGTTGTGTTATTTATTATATATGATGTATACAGTATTATGGATTCAGTAATTATAGATATTTTAAGTGTTTTATAAATAAAATATTGTATATGTATACAATTACAGCAAAGTCATTATCTGTTTACATATTACTGTACAATAATATACTTTTGGGTAAAATGAATTTAATATAGCTATCTCTGACATTACCAGTGACCCAAAATTAAAGATGGCTGTCAAAATTTTTTTTTTAAAATTTTTCCCCATCGTTATAGCGAATAATCGATTGTACATCGAAGTAGTGGGTACAAATTGATGATGATCGCTATTGCGAAATATCGCTAAGTAGACAATCGCTAAGTAGGGTAAAGGTGTATACTAAACTAATTTTTTTCCTAATAAACATAATTTAACAAATTTTCATTAACAAACTTATAATAAGCACAAATATTTGTTAATTGTTGACTCAGTCAATTAATGTTATTATTCATAGAACAAATTTAATATGGTGGAGACACAAATTATGCTTTATTTTGTTTCATACTCCATTCATCTTACATTTAGGTCACGTTTTGTTGATAAACAATATTAGAATAGAATTCATATTGTTTAATGAAGAGCAAATGTATATATAACAGGAATGTTTTTTTATATGTACAGTATACTTATATAAATAGTATAAAGAAAATTTTAAAAATAATATAATTATAAATAATAAATTGAGGGAACACATATATATATATTTTACAGAATTTGTGTTCATTCATGCATTCACTGAAGCAATAAGAAGAGAAAAAAACAATCATTTTTATTTTTAAAATAAATTAAATAGTGAAAATTTCTGACTTTATTATGCTCTGGGAAATATTCTTTTTTTCAGTAACGTTTTCACTTATAAAAATATAATGGACTTTTCTTTTTATCAAGAAATTATGATTTCTCTAATTATTTTAATGTTTTTAAATCAATATTAACTTTAAATATGTCTAAAATGTTATAAAACTTTTAGCTTTACTTTTAAAAAATATTTTATTACACAAAGTACTGTACATCATATTTGGAAAGGATAATAAAGAAAGAAGAAAATATATATGGGTTTTCAATATAAACTGTAATTTTATTAAAATATGTAATCATATATTGCATTCTAAGATAGGAAAATAGTTATCATATTGTAAAATTTATTTACAAATTTTACTTTAAAAAAAAAACATGATTGTGTATAGTTTCCAGCAAAGGAAAAATGGCTCCCAAATATCAAAAAATTGGCAAATTTTAATGATTTTTATTTATATTTTTGTTCATTTATCATATGTTTTTTTAATATAGTATATAACTGAAGTCATGTAGTTGGATACAGCATATTTCATGACTCAATTGTATTAATATGTTTTTTTAAAAAAGCAATATATATATACTTACCCAGTTCATATACTATAACAATACACTGTGATATATATATTTATGGACATAATCATTATCACTAAAAATATGAATATCATTTTTAACCATTATCAACCACTTTCTCTCCAAGTCCAATCTATTTACTCCTATCTCTAACCTCTCTTCTTTACATCACCCCATCACATTTCCTTATTTTATGCATCCATCTCACATGTGATCTTTTTCTAGATTTTTTACCACTTCAAGATTTCATCTCTTCTACAAATATGTTCATCCCAACTCTACTTCAATCTCTTAATTCTTCCAATGATATCAGTAACATCTCTTTGTTCTCTCACCCATGTATTTAATTTTCAATCTCTTCTTGTTACTCCTAGCATGCATCTCTCCATACTTTATTGAGTGGTCTGAACTCTCTGTATTGCTATTCTGTTATGTTTCCAAGTCTCAGATCCATGTGTAAGAACTAGTAAAGCACATTTATTAAAATCCTTCTTTTTCAAATACATAGGCATATTTCCTTTTAATAAATATTTAATTTATTTCTATCAAAAGCACTACAAACAACTTTAATTCTGATTATGTTATCCATTATGTTTTTACCTGTAGTAATAATCTGATCAAGGTATTTGTAGTTGTTAAATTCTTCTAACTCATCATTATCAATCTTTATTTTATTTTATTTTTTGAGAAAATCCATTGAATATTATTTTAATCTTTTTATCATTTACCTATAATCCTACTTTTATTTATTAAATAACTCATGCAACATTTCTTGAAGATTCTATTTCATCTGCAAAATCTAGATGTATTCAATAATTTGTATTTATTTTTACTCCTTTAGCTTCTCGTTTTAATCCATAAAATACTTCAAGCAAAACAACTGTAAAAAGTTTTGGAGATGTGGAGTCTTTCTGTCATATACTCTTCTCAATGTTAATCTTTTTAGTATCATTGTGCATTTTTATAAATATTCTTCAGAATATAATAATATCCAAATTCTTATAGAATCAACTGCCTTTTCATAATGTATGAATCCAAAGTATAATGGCAATTCATATTTACTGGTTCTTTCTATTACTTTTCTCAATGCTTAAATATGATCTATTGTATTAAAACAGTTTTAAAATCCAGATTCTTTTAGTTAGTTAAAATCCAAAGTTCACAATAGACAAATTGTAATTATTTTGATAAAAATTTGTATAGAACTAATAAAAGACTAATAGATCTATAATTTCTAATATCATTATACCTTTTTTAAATATTAATACTGCATCTTTATTATTAAGACATTTGGTATATAACTTTTCCAAAAAAAAAATTCAATTTTTTTATTTGCTTCTTTTAAAATACTGATTATAATTCTATCACTAAACTGGAGCTTTTCCTTTCTTCATAAATTTAATTATCTCATTTTTTCATTTAAAATCCTGTGCAATTCAGATGATATAGTAGTTGCAGGAGATACTTTTCCTTGTTTTTTTATTGCTATATAATTCTTGATAGAAACATATTTCATAAGGTTATCACTCTTTTTAGTAATAGTTCCATATTTTTTTCTTATTGCAAAAATACGTTTCCTACCAATAATCAAAATGTTGTTTTACACTCTTGTGACTTTTATTTTCTTCTATAGCTTTTATTGCTAATTCACAATTATACTTTCTTCTATCATTATTAACTCTTTTTCATACCATATTACAAAATATTCTTTTTCTTCATAAATTTATTTGTCTCAATAGAAATTTTACTGGTCAATTGTTGCTTTTTTGTACCGGTTATTTTTGTTGCAGTTTTTAAGAGAGTATCAGTTATCTTTCTATTGATTTCGATCAAATCTAAATCATGTTCAAAACATGTTAATATTTGAAAACGATTTGCAAGTTCTAATTTAAATTCATTGGAATGTTTCTGATGATTAGGAATTTTAACTGTGAATAGTTTTTCTAAATAATTTTTGTCTCTTTAGTTTTGCATTAACATGTATCTTAAATCTCACTAATCTGATCACTTACTGTGTTGAATTTATTACAAACATTACAATCTTGAAATAGATATTTTCTCGTAGTCAATATATAATCAAATTATGCTGTATCTTCATTTGGATGCTTCCGTATCCATTTCCGTTTAACATTTTTCACACACACACACAAAAAAACATAATATAAAGTTTTCTTTTTCTGAATATATTATGAAATACATTTAATGAAAATGTTTTCATTATAATTTTTATTAATTGTATGCTTAGTAAAAGTCTTTTTGTGACATCACTGATAAACTTTCTTGTTTTATTGCTGCAAACTGATTATTACTCAAGAAATTTAACAATAGAAAGAAAAAACTTGTTAACCTAATAATTTTGATGAAAAAAAATAATTCAGTTAACCAAATCATTCAGAATAAATTCAAGATTGACAGATATACTAATTGATATATATATATATGTTTCTCTCCTATGGCAGGTAAAATAATTGAACAATAAAGTTTACGATATAATTTGCTATATCCTACGTTTCAATATTCAGAGTTTTATTGAAATAACCATTAATTTAAGAGTTAATTAAATATGACAGATATTACGAAAGAAATTCAGAACTACATATATTAATAAATCATTTTTTTCTCATGTGTCATACCATCAGCCGGGAAGCGAACCCGATAACCCGGAACAACTGCTTGTAAAGCAGCTGTCGCTGACCTCTCGACCACCAATGCTTGACTAAATCATTTTATTATTAGCAATCACTTGGAAACATATAATAGATTATGCAGAACTGATAAATAACTACATTTATTAACTTAAGTAAGTGAAGAAAGTAAGTAAAAAAAATTGACGAAAAATGATTTTTTATATACAGTATCTTATAAACATTACAAGTAGTATTTATTAGTAAAATAAATTAAGATTGACTATAACGAAATCTCCCAGCAAACAGTTAATTAAATATAATTGTTAATAAAATATTATACGGTAAAAAAATTTTCGTCCACTTGGAAAAAACAAAAAAATTGGCAATTTCTCCTCTTGCGGAATTAGTAGCAAGACTCTTCAAAAATCTAACACTGGTCCAAACATTTCTGTCAGTGGTCAAGATAAGATTCATTAAATAAGTGATATTGAGTAGAGTTGGTTACAGAGCGATACAGAACATTGACTAAAAACAAAAATTCCAGAAAATTCTGTTGCAAATTTTTTAATTGGCCACGTCTACAAAATGGAATTTCTTTGCATTAAAGCACTGATACTTTGAGTATACGTATATTTCATTAATTATTTTCCAGATAATATTATTGAATTTAAAATAGGCTTAGAGTGAGTTTTTAGTACAGATAAATAGCAACTTTTTTTTGCTCAAAACCTCACTTGTTGCCAACATCCTACAAAAGGCTGGCTTTGCTATACCATCCATCAACAGCAAACTAAAGTACTGGGAAGTGTTCAACCAGACTGCAGACTTCTCCATTGTGTCCCCTACCTTTTTTGGACTTACCAATGCCCAACTAATCTGCAAATTCAAAAGATGGTCCCTTGAAGCAAAATTCCTTGATTTTCTCCTCAAAATAAATCTTCACTCCCTTCCCACAAATCAATTTTTGGTGAACCATAGGGGTTTCACCAAGATCTCTCCCATATGCCAGCTCTGTAAAACTGACAATGAAACCATCCAGCACTTCCTACTTAAATGTCCTTTTCTGCTTGGCATGAGAAATATCATCAATTCCTACCTTTCCTCGCACCGAAATACCATCTTCAACCTCCAAGAATCCATAGAAACAAGGGTCTTTGCAATCATTAGACTGTCAATTTTTCTCATCTATACTCTCTGGTTGCTCCGATGTGCCATCATCCTTGACCAGAGAGTACTTTCAGTAAATCAAAAGCTCTTGGACTTAATTCGCACTCTCAAAACCCGAGATACCAAACTAGCTCCATCTCAACTCCTCACAGACACTTGGGCAATCCTCCAACTCCCATCCTTTCAGCCTCTGCCATAGGACTCAATCACAAAGACATACTCTTCTTTCCAATGCTGATTTGCTTTTATCCTGTTAGTAATGTATGTTATAAACTGACTTATATGAGTGTTTTGGATTATACATTTTATGTTAAAATTTAAGGCCAATGAGAGTCAAATATCCTTAATTAATTTAACTTAACTAAAAAATATTACATTGACTAAAAACTATTAAAAAACAAACAGTCAAGCATTGATGACCTAGTGGTTAGCATAGCTGCCATCCAAGCAGCTGACTCGGGTTCGCTTTCCGGTCAACACATTTGACATTTGAAAAATAAAAAAAAATAAACAACTCTAATGCATGTTTGCAATATTAGTGTGCATGTTTATGTATATATTGTAAAGAGTATTACCTTTGTTAGCTCTAGTACTGCAATATCCTACAAGCTTTCTAAATCAATCAAACTTAAGTCAAGTGATAAATAAAATATTCAAGAATGTTTTATAAGAAATGTAATACAGGGGGAAAAAGTTTCTATTGATGTCCTAGATTGATTTGAAAATATAATTTAAATTATATTTGGGTAATTATACAACAATCATAATAGGTATATATATATATATATATATACACAGCATACCACCTTTATTGTTTAAGGAGGTTGCCTTAACTACAGGTTGGGATTGTTGATAGCTTAAGAATCGATTATCATATACATTGTAAATTTGTGTAATAATTTTTTTTTAAAAAAGTTAAAATCTATCAAAAAATAATGAAAAAATAATTCAAGTTAATTATAAAGTTTGATTAAAGCTAAATTCAAAGGAACAACGTGTAATTAAGGGTAATTAAAGGATTAAGTTAAAACAGAGAAAAAAGGGGAATGAGAAATAGTAGATTAGTGGCAAATCAGCAGAGAAAGTAAAAAAAAAAAAAAACAAGTTAAGATTTTTTTGTGAAGATTTATTCTTGAACAGGCGAAAACTATACAAAAGAAAAAAACATGCAGTGTCTGTAGAGAGTCTAACTGCATGTTTTCAGCATCACATATCTATAATAGTAAAAAACAAGTTAAAATGTCAAAATTCTATGAAGTAAAAAGAATAAACATAATTTTCTAAGTTCACTCAATGTGTACCAATCAGTGCCTGAGTAATATAATTATACTAATCTAAAGTTCAGAGATGGAGAAAATCTGAAATAGTTTTCTGCCTATGAGAAAACTGTTTCTTATTATTTGCACTTGTCTACCTTTATATGCAGGCAGAAGATCACACAGAACCAAGAAAAAAATAATCAGAACCAATAAACAGACTTTAATGTCACATATAAGACCCAAACTTAGCAGTCATAACCTTAATAAATTGTATAGAAAAACTCGTGGTAAGAATTTAAAATTACAGTTATATGCATACAGATAACAAGTCTTAAAATGTAAATTTATACAGATATTTTCGTAACTATAATTGTTAATATAGATATTTCTCTTTAAATTTTTTTATTAACATTTTTTATTAATATATATATGTCATCAGTATAAGCAACATCACCATCAACATCAAAACGGCAGTTCTATTATTAATTTTATTAGTAATTATATAGGTATTTTATAGATAAATTTTAGTTATAATGTAAGTAAGAAAATACTAAATACAAATCAGCATTGCCAACTAAAGTCACACCATCTAGTAATAGTATGTGTTTAATTCACTTTTAAAATAGATCAGACATTAATATTTTATTATGTTATAAAAACAAAAAAAAACCCTAATAATTATAAGTTTGTGTGTGTTGAATTTTTTTGGATTGTTTCTAGTTGTAAATTATTATTATTATTATTTTTTTTTTTTTTAAAAAAAAAAAAACGTCTTTATATAATTTAGTGTAATTTAAAGTTAAAAATCAAGATTTGGGATATTATCAGGAATACTAATCACAGGAAAGAAGAATTTTTTCTGTTAAACATCACTAGAGAGCAACTAAAACAAGAATTTGTGTAATGTAATATATATATAAATTAGTAATTACTCTGTATTCCAATTATAAACAAATATATATATACTGCTATATAAATGAGTGCAAAAATCAAGGCAAGAGAGTGTTAGAAATGGTGACATATCACCTTCAGTATTCTTTGACCATAATGTTACATGTATATATGGTTTTGATTTTAATAAAGTTAAGATTTTATGTATTGAAAGAAATAATAATAATCGTAAAATTAAAGAAGCTATGTTAATAAGAAATGGAAAGCAGCATTTGATAAATAGAAAAGCTGCTAATATAAAAATTAATGAATTGTGGGAACATTGATGTATGACATAATTGTTTTTGTATACATTTATAAAGGTTTTTTGTAACTGAATTTGAATATAGTTGATAATGACTACTTAGATAGTTGAAAGTACTTCTATTTAATTATAATAGATATTTATTTTTAAAATATTATTTACTGTATTAATTATTGTATTGTTTTTCGAAGAATTATATATATATATATTAATATTACAAATCAATGTCTGTATTTTTTTAAAATAATATACGTAAATTTCTAAATAAATATTAGAAAATACAGTACTTAAAAGTTTATAAAAAATATATCTATAAATGTCACTTAGGAGCGCTTTCAACTATCCTTATAGTTTTTGTCAACTAATACTATTAAAAAGTCAGCTTTCCCATAATTCCATGATGTCAACTTTCCCATAATTCCATGATCTTAACATTTGTTGCCTGCCTATTGATTAAATCTTACTTGTATTTATATATTAACATCACTTCCTTAATTTTTCTTTTATTATTATTTCTTTCAGTTTCCAATATTTTTATGTTACTATAATTAAAATCAAAACTATATATACATGATTTATTATGGTCATAAAAGATGGAAGCTGGTAAATTATCATTATTTTTATAATTTTGTTTTGTATTTTGAACTCTTTTTAATAATAACAAGTGCTCTTGTTTTTTTCCAATGTGCACCTCGACTCACCTATATATCCACTGCAACACCTCCATGTCCATATGTAAATGATACAATTTTTATTTGTCAGTAAGGTTTTATCTTTTGAATTATTTATTAATTTATTTAATGTAGGTGATGCATAAAATGCAATGTCATATATACCTTTATAAATTTTTTTAATGAAACTTGCCTATTGATTCGAAATATATGGTATTGATATCCAACTATTTATTTTTTTATTTTATAGTTTTGAAGATGATAAAGATGAATCTTATATAGTAAATGGAACTTTAGGTTCATTGGAGAAATTATCACTTACATGTATACTTGATCAAAATTCTGCTGAAGATGACCTGAATCAAATGGATGAGCATTGTAATCATAGTAGATCTAATAAAGAAAAAAATTATATAAATCCATCTTCCACAAAGCCAAAAAGGAACACTCTGGAAAATCGTTTTGCATCAGACTCATCAATGAATCACCTTTATTCCATTATAAAACATGAAATAGTTCAAATTGGAGATTATACAAAAAAAGTAGAGATACCTGAAAAATCTAAGACTTATGATAAAATTAATGCAAAAGTTTTGGAAGATTTCAGTAATTCACACAAAAGAAATATTATGCAAAACAATTTTTATAAAAAAAATATTTTTGTGCATAAGACAAACAAAAGCAGTAGCAACTTGAGAGAAATTAATATGAGTGATCAAAATAAAAGCATACCTGCTGTTCCTACCAGCAATATTATTTTAGAAAAACACAATCATTATGAAGATGAGATAATAGCAAATGATATTATTTCATGTAATATATCATCCAGTTTTATTAATGAAGACAAGGTTGCAGCTGACAGCTTTGTTCCAATTATATTATCTCCAGTAACATCTAAAGAAAACTTAATAAATATTTCTCAAATCAAACGTCCAGTGCCTAAAAGAGCAATAGCAGTTAAGAGTATATCTTGCTCTCCAAGTGGAATAAATGAATTTTCTCCATCAGAGAGATCTGCTTTTGTACCATATAGAAGGGAAAAATAAAATGGTAAACATTAATAGCCAAAATCTTAATAATTCGAAAGTTAAAACGTCACGATTCATTAGCAAAGGTGAAGCTCAATAAATCGAGGTTTCAACGATGAAAAACATTAAAACATTGGATGCAAAATTAAGAGAAATCCTAGAAAAGCATTTTAAATGAATAAAATTTTTTCAAAAAATAATTTTTATTTTTATTTTATTTTAGAAAAATGTGATGTGCAAATGCTTACAATAAGTGCATCTTCATAATGTAAAGGAAACATTAAAGTTTATAATCTAGCCATCACTGTGTTATGACCACTAATAATAGTAATATAATTATCTCCACTCATTTCTGTTCTATGTATTTGAAACATATATACATATGTTATATGATAATTCATTAATAACAAAGTGTCTGAATAACAAGAGAATGGTTATGTAATTTGAAATAGCAATGATATTTAAATATTAAAGTATTTCATATAACAATATAGGTCTAAGGTAATCAGTGTTAAATTGGAAAAAAATTAGAAATGAGTATATTAGTGGTAATTTCAACAATGATATTTCATTATCAAGATGTAATCAGGTTATGCTGATTGACTACCACAATCACCATGCTTATGGTCATGTAGTCAATTTATAAATAAATAAATTACTGCATTTTAATTAGTGTAATGTAATGGCTGTTGGAGATAATTACTTATATTGGTAATAATTATTCAGAGTTTTCACTTAATTATCACAATAAAAATTGAGTTTTATAATGATTATCTGATGATAGAATAATTAGTTTTAAGTTTTTAGCTCAATATCCATAATTAGTTTGTCTACCAATATGTTACAACATTTTTTCCCCATTGACAAAACTACTGTAATGGTCAGATACATATAGTCAAACAAAACTAATCTTAAGAACCAAGCAATGATCACTAACTAACATTTCTATGTGTGACAATGATATAAACATTGCCAGAAACAATACAAAGTTGAACCTCATTACCTATGTCCCCAGGATAATTTTCATGTGACTACCACATATGATGTTAGCATATATGCCCTTTTTCTTATATCCTGCTGAAATCAAGGAGATACACAGGGACTCTTAAAAAAACTAATTATTATAAACAAGTCACAAAATGCAAAAAGAAATGTTATAGATTAATTTATTAGTGAAAATAAAAAAGCAAAATAGAATAAAGTTTATATAACAAGATTTCAATCTACAATTATATTGCATAACTTACAGGTTAAAAAGAATGTCAGCAACTACACATCATAATTATCACTACTTATATAAAGAAACTATAGGCTTTATATGTCTTAATAATCTCCAGGATGGATATTTTACAATTATTTAACTATTAATTACTTGTTAATTAAGCAGGATTAAAATAAGATTATTTACTTAAATGCATTAAAATCACAATTAATAAAACACTATCATGGATTTAGAATTATGACTGACTACATGATTCCTATCTGATGATGAAACAGAGATAGGGTATGTCTATTTTGGTCAGACCATATCCAGAAATTTCATTAAATCAGAGGGTTATATGAAGTAGAAATAAACATCTCTTATGAAACAATAACAAACTTGTTACTATCAAGTAAGAAATGCCTGCACTGATAATATTAAAAGAAACAGTAAAAATTATCTGAGTATATAAATATGAGATATGTCGTTTTTGTCATGACCATATAAAACAATAACAAACTTGTTACTATCAAGTAAGAAATGCCTGCACTGATAATATTAAAAGAAACAGTAAAAATTATCTGAGTATATAAATATGAGATATGTCAGTTTTGTCATGACCATATAAAAACTTAATCAATCAATTTTCACAAAGCCGGACTGATTATCTGCTTGAAAAACAAATATATAAATAAAAAATATTTATATTAATAATCCAGAAATGCAATTTAATTAAAGAAAATAGTAATAAGTAATTCTTAATAATAAAAGCCTAGTTTTCTAATCTTGATAATTGCAAAAATAAAGTTTTAATTGAAATGCATGACTGATTATATTTTTATAAAAAATATTTGAGCTAGATGAGGAAGGAGGATTAAAATGTTTGCACACTTTTGATTAATTAACTTTCTGTTAGGGAGGTATAATTCTTGGAATTTAAGAGATGAAAATATATTACAAAATACCCCTCCATCACTGGATCACCCATATATTAAATCTATCGCACATATGTGACTTAAGAATGACTGCATATATCAATATATTTGATCATTCTTAACAAGTACAGGTTAGTTTAACATGTTAGTAAATTATATCAAAAAATATATAATGGCCCAAAACATTAAAACACAGAGAAATACCTAAACCTTATGAATTGTTTTACCAGTATAGAACTGCAGAGATCTCATGGCAAGAATTTAATGTTTATGTGATTATCTTTGTGAAAGATTTAAAAAAAACATGGCAAGGTTTGAAAAGCAGTATATAAATATGGTGATGTGTAGCTTTATGATGTAATTCATATTCATTTAGCCCTGGATGGCCCTTTTTCAGATATTAATTTAATTCTAGAGACACGCTGGTTTGTCAGAATAGCATATGACTGAAGGTGGCATAATTGGCTAAGTAACTTGTTGCTTGAAAGATGCCACAATGAGTCAGTGGCTGACCTCATTTATAATGGCAGGAATATTGGCATAAGTACACTGGTTAGCAGACTTCAAATGAGAATCCATTCACAGACTACATTGAGATCCCTGGGATGAAGAGGAATCATACACAAGCTTCTACTCACAGATGGTCATTATGCATGGCTTCTAGCAGCCAAATAATGAACTTCTTAAAATAACTAAAAGATCTTATTGATACTATTGATGAATTCTCTCATAAAAGGCCATCTTGAAGAATTTTTCTCAAAAAACCTGATTGACAATTTTTTATAAATGACCCTATTTTTACATTTACCTAGATATTTATACTATTTTTCAACAAAAGGCATCCAGATTAATTTTTAATAAAAATATTTTTGCTGATAATAATTTTGATCAGCATGATTATAATTTAATTCTTTCATTACTTTTTTAATTAGTAATATTTTTCCAAATTCCAAATCCCTTTTGTCTATTTACATTTCTTGCAGTAATTAAGCATAAATCAACATCTTTTTATAACAAGACCAAACAATGTAATCAGTATTCTTTATATAAATAATACCAAGGTAATTATTTTACTTTTTATCAATTAGTTTTAATAAAATTACCAGTGCCTTGTAATTCAACTGCTTTTACAAATTATTAGAATCTAATGCTAATGAATTTTAAGTAGCTTAAATTTTATAACATTTTCTAAAATCTGTTATGCATTTTAACATTACTGATTATTTATCTAATCTCAGCTAACCATTTGTGACCTATTTTACATGCTTATACTCATGCCTTTAGTACATATAAAAAATATATGTAAATGAATACACCAAACTTTTTTAAAAAACTTGTTTTTATATGACTATAATAAAAATAAAAATGCACGCAATGTTTTATTTATTTTATAATATAGTCTTTTTCAAGGAACACTAAAAAATAAAAAACAAATAAAAATATAATAAATATCACATATTCCAAACAAATGCAAAATTATTAAATAATACTAAAAAATTTCTTTTACCTGAACACTTTTTTCTATTACAAACAAACTCAAAACTTATCAAGTTTTTTACATTTATATACCCATCCAAAAGTATGTTAAAAACATTTAATTAACAAATTATTATTTTCCTTTTCTTTTCTATTAACATTCTATTTAATTCACACTTAATTTCACTAATATAAATTTATTCCTTTATTATTCTTTCATGGTATGACTTTATACATTCTAACAGTTTTATTTCAAAATCTTTGTTTAAATTTATGTATATGATTATAAATAGCAGAATTTTTACCACTTAAATGCTGTTTTAATTTAGTTTCTAATTATTTTTTTGTAGTCCCAACATATGAGATCTCTACATTCTTTTCAATACAATTCAAACATTTTATTATGTAAACTGAATTCATAATCTTTAAATTATTATATTCCCTATTATTATTAATTAAAACACTTAAACTTTTTTCTTTTTATAAACTGGATAAATGAAAAATTATATTTCTTATTAATCATTTTAAATAATTTTGTAACTTCAACAAATAAACCTTTGGATATATTGAAACCAATATAAATTACCTTCTTCTTCTTCTTCTTCTTCTTCTTTCTTCTTCTTCTTCTTCTTCTTCTTCTTCTTCTTCTTCTTCTTCTTCTTCTTCTTCTTCTTCTTCTTCTTCTTCTTCTTCTTCTTCTTCTTCTTCTTCTTCTTCTTCTTCTTCTTCTTCTTCTTCTTCTTCTTCTTCTTCTTCTTCTTCTTCTTCTTCTTCTTCTTCTTCTTCTTCTTCTTCTTCTTCTTCTTCTTCTTCTTCTTCTTCTTCTTCTTCTTCTTCTTCTTCTTCTTCTTCTTCTTCTTCTTCTTCTTCTTCTTCTTCTTCTTCTTCTTCTTCTTCTTCTTCTTCTTCTTCTTCTTCTTCTTCTTCTTCTTCTTATTATTATTATTATTATTATTATTATTATTATTATTATTTATTTATTTATTTTATCAATATTTTTATTAGAAAATAAATGTTTAATAATATCTCTAGAATAATTATTTATAAAACACTCATGCTTTATCATATTAATCTCATTTTTAAACAAGTTGTTATTTGAACATAATTTAATTTCTCTAATAATTTTATTATTAATAATATTTATTTTACTATGATTATCAATATCTGATAAACAATTATTTAATAATAATTAATAAAATTAAAATATTGATAAAGTAAAGAAGAGAATAAGATTGAATAAGAATAATAAAAAGATGATTTATATTAATTTCAATATATCAAAAGATATGTTAAAGTTGGAAAATTATTTAAAATGATTAATAAGAAATATAATGTTTTCATTTATCCAGTTTATAAAAAGAAAAGTTTACATTTTTTAATTAATAATAATATGGAATGTAATAATTTAGAGATTATGAATTCAGTTTACATAATAAAATGTTTGTGGGTCTCCAAAAAATAAATTAGAAACTAGATTAAAACAGCATTTAAGTGATAAAAATTCTGCTATTTATAATCATATAAATAAATTTAAACAAAGATTTTAAAATAAAACTTTTAGATTGTATAAAGTCATACCATGAAAGAATGATAAAGGAAGGGATTTGCATTAGTGAAATTAAACCTGAATTAAACAGAATGTTAGTAGAAAAGAAAATAATAGGTTAGTTAATTAAATGTTTTAATGTATTTTTGGATGGGTACATAAATGTAAAAAATTTGATTAAGTTGAGATTGTTTGTAATAGAAAAAGTGTTAATGAGAAATTTTTTAGTATTTTTTAATGTTTTTGCATTTGTTTGGAATATGTGATATTTATTATTATATATTTGAATTTTTATTTTATTTTTTTTATTTTTTAGTGTTTCTTGGAAAACATTATATTATAAAATAGTCAAAACATTGGGTGTATTCATTTACATATACAGAAAATTATATATATATATATGATCAATAGATGGAGCTTTACCAAGACCTCCAACAAGCGTATTTTTGTTTACATAAATGTCAGTCAGAAATCAGTCTCTTTCATTGGCTCCACCCTCAGATCAGCTGATTTCAAGCTGATTTGCTATCATCAGTGAAGAATAGGAGTTAGAAACTAGACCTAAACACTAACTCCAAGCGTTTATGCAAAAAGTTTCTATCAGTTTGCAAGCATGAATTTTTTAGACACGTAAATGTCTTCAAACTCAGCTTATCAAGCCAGATAGCTATATGGGTCTGATATCAGTTCAGTTTCTCCACATAGTCAAAGCTTTTGCAATATATATCATTGCAAGAAAACTTAAAGATACATTTATGAAAAACAAAAACAAGTTTTATACACGTAAACTTGCTATCGCTTGTATTTATGATCAATAGATGGAGCTTTATGAAGACCCCCAACAAGTGTATTTTTGTTTACATAAATAACAGAGTCAGAAATCACTGTCTCTTTCATTGGCTCCACCCTCAGATCAGCTGATTTCAAGCTGATTTGCTATCATCAGTGAAGGATGGGAGTTAGAACCTAGACCTAAACACTAACTCCAAGTGTTTATGCAAAAAGTTGGAGGTCTTGGTAAAGCTCCATCTATTGATCATAAATACAAGCGATAGCAAGTTTACGTATATAAAACTGTTTTTGTTTTTCTTAAATGTACCTTTAAGTTTTCTTGCAATGATATATATTGCAGAAGCTTTGACTATGTGAAGAAACTGAACTCATATCAGACCCATATAGCTATCTGGCCTGATAAGCTGAGTTTTAAGACATTTACATGTTTAAAAGTTCATGCTTGCAAACTGATAGAAAATTTTTGCATAAACGCTTGGAGTTAGTGTTTAGGTCTAGTTTCTAACTCCTATCCTTCACTGATGATAGCAAATCAGCTGATCTGAGGGTGGAGCCAATGAAAGAGACAGTGATTTCTGACTCTGACATTTATGTAAACAAAAATACGCTTGTTGGAGGTCTTTGTAAAGCTCCATCTATTGATCATAAATACAAGCGATAGCAAGTTTACATATATAAAACTTGTTTTTGTTTTTAATATATATATATATATATATATAAAGCTTTGCTACTTTAATTGTGATATAGCCTTCAAGTTATCAACTTTTATTTTTATTCATACAGTTTTTATTAATGTTTTTACTGCTAATATCTTGACTGTGTTTATTAGTAAAGACTGAACTGTCTTCTGAGTCAGCAGACTATTTTTTAAACTTCTGTGATTGAGTATCAACTGTTTTTTCTATTAATAATGTGAAATCCTTCACTAATTGGCTAATGAATATCTCTTAGGCCTGTTTGCCATAAGAATTTATTTGATGTCACTAATGTACATGCAGTATAAATTTTTAATCCCTATTTGGAATATGCCATTTGAAGACTGATATGAGGTGTTCCCCTGTTTTTTTTATTTGGTTTTAAAACAGGTAATGTATCAAATGGTGTTTTGCCATTGGAAAAGCTTGGAATCATTTAGTGCTTTAATACCATTCTTACTAAGCAGACATTCCAACTTCATGAAATACTTTTTTAAAATATTTTTTCAATTGCTGTACCACCTTTTAGTTTCATCAATGTTGTCAGGATCGAAAAAAGACTTTAAAATCTGCTAAGTCTTTTTATTTGAATATGTCTTTGACATTGGGTGATTTTAATGTTGAATTGTTGCCTGACATAATATTTTTCAAAATGACTATGAATGCTTTGGCATGAAGCAATAATACATCATTCACTCTGAACCCATTTGAAAAATTATCAACCACTACTACAAGTTGTTTGCCATTCCTAGAAACAATATGGTCAATGTCTGAAGTTTAGATGAAGAATGGTCCATATTAGGCTAATGAATAATTAATTTTAGTTAATATGTTTTGTACTAAGAGAAAATATATACAAATGTATACCTTTAATTTAATATCATAATTTGTGATTGATACTCTGACATGATAAATTATTAAAAACTCTGTATTACAAGACATAAATAATATTATGATCTAGATTGGATAACGTTAATCTTACATATTATTTGAAATTTAGAAAGGGCCAAAAATAAGAGTTATTTTCCAATTACTTTAATTCTAGAAATAGGGAGATTCCTAAGATGTGAGATTCATATCATATCAGTCCCATTAAATGGAATTCAATAAGACACAATATATTTATTTTAATTTGAACATGAACAACTGTTCCTGTGAATCTGGTTGAAATATAGATGATCAATTTTTTTCACAGATTACAGGTTGTTGCTTGCACAATCTCAACTTAAAAGAACAGAAAGACAGGATAGCCAATACAATTCTTTTTACAACTAATTTATTGGCCATGTAAACTGAAAACTTAAAGATATACAAAAGTCAATATTTATAGATATTTAAATTTTTTTCACATTTTCCCTAAATTCTGCTTTTTGTGAACATTAAATTCACAACAGAATTTTCTGTGAATATACATGCACTTAATTTATTACTTTTACAAATTTATTTGTATCCATTCTCACTGTAGGTTCAGACATTCTAGTAAGAAATTGGTAATCTAATTGACAAATACATCATCCAAATTATTTTATTTGTAAATATTGCATATTTTTTGTTGCCAGTATTCCTGTTTTAATTTTTAAAACAGACTATTTTTCTGTCATTATAAAATAGCTTGTTTGATATTCTTTTTATTTCTATATATACATGACAATAATATGCCCTTGGATATGACTGTACATAAATTGAGTTAAAAATTATTAAGAGTTTCTGATTAATTTTTTTTTTCAAAATTAAAAATTATAATAAAACAAATAATCTATAAAAAAGAAAAATATATTTAATTAAATGTATGTAAAATTTTTTTAAAAATGTATAGGAATAAAATGTAATTAAATGATTAAAAATAGAGAAGATACATAAAAACATTGAAAAACAAAAATAATCCATTTTATTTTGGTTGGTAAAAATACTTCAAAAAGAATGTTAAAAAAAATATTAAGTGGATATTAGTAAATTTTTAAATTAAATATTCTGGGTAAAAAAAAGCTGTGCACATGTATTTTTAATCAATATCTATGTGCTAAAGTGAAAAAAGAAATAAGTAAATTGAATATTTGAATTAACAAGTAGATGATGAAGTAAAAATGAACTTCAAATATTTATATATATATATATAATAAAATGGAATGTAACAATAACTTTGTAAATCAATGTTATTTATATCAAATGCATATAATTAATTAATTGGTGTTAATTTAAAATTAAACTAATTAACTTTTTAAGTCAGTTTAAGGTATTTATAGCCATCTCATTAGATAGAAAATTTCTAAAAAAATAACCAGCACCTATAAAAATAATTATAATACAAGAAAATAGTTTCTTTCAGAAATTCACTTAAGAACTTGAATAGATTTATATCACTTTCATTATAATTTTATAAGCCTTAAGAGCCATATAGAATGTAATGGTAATAATGAGACATAATATTAAACTTGCATTTTTTGCACTTTCTTTATTGTGAGTACATTTAATCATATTTTATGAGACTTTTAATTTCAGGATCATGGGTTTAAGCCTGATGTTGGGCACCAATTTGTACTCTCAGAAAAATGAGTGCATGCAGGGAATGACCAATGTATGCACTAAAATTATAAGCATAAAATTATAAATGATAACTAACAAGCTATCAGTCTATACTCATCAGGATCAAATAATAATCTATGTCATAATACCAAGACATTCAAGGGTAGCTTTATAATAAAGTATATTGGAATATTAAGAATTAAGAGAAGAAACCTCAACCCACTTTATTATGCATAAAAGAATCTTAGTATTATAAACATATGCTATTAATGTTACATTTAAAATTTCCACTTTAAAATGTAATGCAACTATCAATTTTTTTTTATTAATCGCCTTGTAAAAATCTTCTAATCCTCTTACAAGCATCTTCTAAGCATTTCATTGCTTTGATCAGAGGAAATAATATTTAATTCTTAAACTTTAGAAATGTTCTTTTAAAATTTATGCCACTCAAAATTTATCTTTGAAATATAAATTTTCAATATTAAAATAAATTTAATAATACAGTTTGTGAAATTTTAGAAGATATCTCAGACTAATATGTTTTTATAAATCTTTTTGACTCTCTAGATGTATGAAATATCAAATGAAATCCTGGTTAAAATATCATAAATAAGATATACACTTCCCCTAATCTGATGTCTTATGATAATTATAACAATAATATTATTAACTTAATAAAATACAACAATAACATGATCTCTGAAATTTAAAATAAAAAAAGATATTAAGAATGGGTATGGGATTTGATAGCCATCTTAAACATCTTATAATAAATCTACTTAACACCTTCTAAATATAGATTAGGTTCTTGTACAAATTGAATCTTATCAAAAAATAACAGCTATAATCTTTTAATATAAAAATGATTTAAAATAAATATGTACAATGATTTTAAATAAGCAAATTGAATTAGTTAAAGTGATTCAAATTGATAAACAAATTGTAACTATTTACTAAACAAACACATCTTTCTTAGATGTTCTATTAATGCTTAAATAATCTAATAAATAGTGATTTTTATAAATTTAAATGTCATTTACTCTTATAGTAAATACACTAAAATAATTGTATAATCTTTAATAAGCATTTAAAATGTAAGTTAATGTTTAAAATGATTTATGTTTGATAATTGATATGATTTTTGATTAACAAGTTGTATGATGTGAATAAATGACAATGAGAAATTACTTATACAACAATAACAAAAATTTATTTACAAAACAAAACAATATCAAAATTTACAACTATTAAATCTTTAAATTTACATAAATCAAAAATTTCAAAAAGTTACTTCTACAAAATTTATTAGAAAGATCAAAATTGATATACTACATTATTAAAATACACCACTGAATTAAAAAAAAAAATCCATCATGTTAATAAAATAATCATAAAGTAATTTTTGTACTATTTCATTATCAAAAGTTTTCATTTATTATCTCATTCATAATAATGTCTCTTATATGAATATTTTTTATACTCAACAACATTAATAATAATAATAGCTTACCAATCCATGCCAAAATAAACTTTAAAAATTTTAAAACCAGTTGTTTATCATATTTAGTCCTAACAACTACCAAAAGTCAAACTTAAAACTGACACATTTACAATGTATTTTTCAGATTTTAAGCTGAACAAGAATGATCTTAGACGTAAGGTAGAACTCCTCAATACCTTGATAATACCAATAATTGTCAGATAAAGCCATGGTAAAATCTTATTCATGCTTTATTAGCATACTGACATTACAAGCAAAATCAATCTTCAATAACTATAAAGTGAGGCAAAGTAAAAGTATGATGACATTGTTTGTAGGGCACACCTACATTTGAAGGCTAGTAAAGGGTCTAAGAATTTGTCATTAGTTCAAAATAATGAGAATGCACATCAGGAATAAAATATTAAATAGGAAAGGCTATAGAATGGAAAGAACCTTATCTACAATTTCTAAAGTATATGCTATAAGCATATAACAAATAGCAGAACAACAAATAAGTGAGAGCTTAAATGCTATCATCTCTTTTCACAAAATAATCTAGGAAAAACAAAGAAACTAACTGCCATCAATAAAATACACTATTCTGTAAAAGCACTCTCAATTAAAAATAAAATTGTATTATCTATAACAAATTATAATAACAATTAACAAATGTGCAATATGATATGGTTCTATTAACATTAGACAATAAGTCATAAATAAATCATAGAAACACAAGATTATTTAGCTTATAGCAGTATAATATACCATTATAAATAATTATTCAAATTTTTAAAAGAAGCCACTACTATTTCAAAATATGTTTATATGATAAAGTATTATTTTGAGAACTTTATCTTGTAATATTTTAAAATATATAGCATATAACATTTTCCAATAATATGAGCACATCACAACATAATATAAAACATAATGTAAATAAATTTGATATTTTTTCTACTATCAATAAATTATATTAAATAATAATGTCCTTCTGTTTCATTCTTGACCAATTCTCCATTATTTGAATTTGATGAAAACTGTTGGCAATAGCATCTTCTGGACAGCAAACATATCCATTATATAAGATAATATTGAAATACTATAATTTATGATATACTTAGAGAAATATATAACCCATTTATTTAGAGATCCCAGTTAAATTCAGTTCATTCTTTTATCAGGTATATAAGTTAATGGTGATTCAATTAATATATTCATAGATTTAAAATCTAATAAATGTTCATAGTATTGCATTATATATCAAAAATTCTTAAAGTTGAGTTTGTTAAATTAAATTAATTCATTGAGCAAAGTATTCTAAATTGACATTAGCAATATCATATATTATAGTACAGTAAAGCACTTCAATTATTATTCTTCATTGACATTGTTGAACACTTTCAAGAGAGAATGTTTGACTCTACTATTATCTTCAAGAACTAAAACAGGCAAAACTATCCATTTAGTAGTGCCACTCAGGGAAAGCTAGAGCAATCAATTGATGCCAGAAGGCTTCTGCATAAAATCCCTATCTAGTTCCTACTCATCCAATACTCCCAGACCAATTTCTAGCTTGTGGCTTTCATCAGTAAGGAACATTGGATCTGAAAGCACTGCACCTAGATATTAAGATCTAATGCAATTCTCCAGCACCCACTTTTTATCTCCATTTAACTACAAAACTATGAGTCTAAAATTGAACACACAATAATATTTTTCAATCCAAGTTTATTAGCTTATATAATCATATAGGTCTGAACTCAGTTCAGTACTCATACATATTGGTGTATTTGTTTCTTTAATAACCATAGCCACCACTGCAGGATTGGTGTCAAACCACTAAATATCACATAATCACCATTTCTTATGCTTGTTTATAACTGTTATTAAAACAGGCAAAACTCTCCATACAGTAGTGCCACTCACTGCAAGCTAGAGTAATGAATGGATGCCAGAAGCTTCATGCATAAAATTCATATCAAGTGCCTACTCATCCACTATCCCAGACTAATTTTTATCTTATGGCATTCATCAGTGAGGAGCCTTGAATCTGAGAGCACTGTGCCTAGATTTTGGGATCTAATGTAACCCTCCAGATGCCACCTTTTATCTTTCCTTAATACAAAACTACGAGTCTAAAATTGAAAGCACAATAATATTTTCAATCCAATCTCATTAGCTTATATAGACAGTCATATAGGTCTGAACTCAGTTTAATACCAATACAATTTGGTGTTTTTGGTTCTTTAATAATCATAGACACCACTGTAGGATTGGTGTCAAACCACTAAATATCACATAATCACCATTTTTTATGCTTGTTCATAACTGTTATTAAAACAGGCAAAACCTTCCATACAGTTGTGCTACTCAGTGCAAGCTAAAGTAATGAATGGATGCCAGAAAGCTTGTGCATATAATCCCTATCTAGTGCCTACTCATCCAATATCTCCAGACTAGTTTCTAGCTTGTGGCCTTCATCAGTGAAGATCTGGAGGGTTGCATTAGAACCTAAGATCTAAGTGCAGAGCTTTCAGATCTGGAATTCTTCACTGATGAAAGCCACAAGCTAAAAACTAGTCTGGGTATATTGGATGAGTAGGCACTAGATAGGGATTTTATATATAAGCCTTCTGGCATCTATTGATTGCTTTAGTTTTCACTGAGTGGCATTAATATATGAGGAGTTTTGCCTGTTTTAATAACAGTTATGAGCAAGCATAAAAATGATGATCATGTGATCTTCAAGACCTCAGTGGTTTCCATAACAAAGCAGAGGGAAGAAATCATTTATGAGCTTTAAATACTTGGGCAGTTTCATAAACTTATTAAAATATAAAAAAGTTATTTAATTCATTAAATAGCATGTCTTTATCACAAAAAAAGTTTGGCATTTTTATTTTATGAAGTAAACAGTTTAAAATCCACATATTTTATCAATTAATCAGTTTGTAGTAAGTTGGATTTTATCATCCCACCTTAAGAGCAATTTTTTCTTCCCTCTTTCAAAGAAAAGTAAACAAAAACTGTTATTGCACTAAAATATATCTTTGTGCTGTTTTTTAAGTAATAATAAATAGGGTTGTTAAAAAAATAATTATTCGGCACAAATAAATCATAATTATTATTGAATTATAAAATGTTATTTTTTTAGTCAATTCTTTTTCTTTGGCAGAATTAATCATTATTGAACATCTAAAAATATTCGCAATGTCAATTTTTAGTTCTTGCTTGAATTAGTTTTTATTCCATGTAAATTAATTCTAAATAATATTGACTTGCAAAATATTATGAAAAAGCCATTAAGAAATTATTAGCACTTTTGTTAATGTTCTTGCTAACATGAGAATCAGATATTCCTTGGCAATTTTAATTATAATATAGATGATCAATTTATTTTTAAATGGACAATTATTCTCCAGTCAAAGTAATAGAAATAACAATAATTTTCAAAGTTTTCCATTGTAGAAAATTTTAAAAATAATATTTTGAAATATTGTACTAACAAATTATATTACTATCTATTGGTAGTTATCAAGACTTCAGTTCTCTTGGTGTTTCTGTTCAGACCATTGTATTAATATAGAAGTTTAGCCTAACATAGTGACTAATACAAAACAAAAGTTTATAAAAAAAAATTTACACTTTTTTAAAACTTTAGTAGAGTTTAAAATTCAACTATTACAAAATTAAATTGATTGAGAACCATGAGAAAATGAAGAGAGGGTGATGTAAACCACAGACTGTAGTCAGATGTTTGTCTTATCTTATTTATACTCTTGGCCACATCACCATTTCAGCAGACTGTTTATTTACCTTTGAACTTACAACTTCTCTGATTAGTTTGAATTCTTGACTTATCTATTACCAAGGAAAGTCGTTAATTAAAAATTATTTAATTACATTTTTAACTTTGCAACAAATGAATTTTTGTTTAGATGCTTGAAATTAATTAAAAAAAAAAAAAACACTTTCTGGTTGAATAAATATAATTAAAAACTACAATAACCCGGGTAAAAATTAAATATTATATAATATTAAATTTATACCATATCTTTAACCAATTACATATTAATACAATATTTAATATTCATTACAATTTTAAATTCAGACAAATCTTAGAATAAGTTTTAAATTGCTTTTAAGATTATTTAAACTAAATAACATTAAATAAATATAATATTTATTCACTTATTCAACATTTATCCAACTATTAAAAATGTTAATTTAATTACTAACTTTATTAAACTCTTTTATAATTAAATTGCTTTAAAAATATTTAACTAGAATATTCTGTTTTACGTTGAAAGTTAATTAAATATTATAACATTAGTTCTAAACCAGCAAACCAAAATATAGGGTTTGAACTTGATTTCTTAATCCTAAAAATTAATATATGCTTTTTAAAGCATAACTAAAACTAAATGAGCATTTTTAAAATTTTAAATTACACTTTTTATCATTGATACATTTATTTAAATTAAGTGATTATTATTTAAGCTGTGTCAAAATTATTTTACAGCCAGATAATAGATAAATACTGATATAACAGCTGTAACATGTAACAATTATAGCATCATAAAATATTCACAATAGTTTACTTTCTGTCTTGATACAAAGTTTTAAATAAACATTTAGCTTCTGACAAAGCTAAAGGTTATAATTTCACTTGTTTTTATTTATTAGTCTAATGCCTTGAACAAATAAGTTTTTTAAAAGCCATTGGGGGTAAAAACATAACAAAATTGATGCAGTCTGACTTGAAATTCAAACCATGTGGAAAAAAGCAAACAGACTATTTAACTAGAAATTGGCTTAGGTAAAATCAAATTTAAACTATGTGTAACAAAAGAAGAATTGGCCTAACTAAATATTGGTAAATTGTTAATGAACTATGAATAGCATGATTTAATTTGTGAGTTGAATGTCTTTAGAAAAGTTTAATGTTAGTTAAATATTCCAAATGCATTCAACTGTTATTAATATCAAAGCAAACAGGTTAGTATATGCACCAACTGTTAGTAATATCACAGCAAACAGGTTAGTATATGCACTAACTATTAGTAATATCACAGCAAACAGGTTAGTATATGCACAATGTTTCAAGAGGTATTTTTCCCTCTTCTTCAGGTGTTGCTGGCCTGACCAGTGACAGTCCTAGCATGGGATTGGAACCTGGATCCATAGATTCTTTATTATTGAAGTTTAAGGTAATGTTCTAACCAACTGAGCCATCCTGCCAAATGCAACAGTATGTAGTAATTTCATATACTTATCTATGAGGTTCCTCCTGATTTCTCCACTTTTTCCTGAGAGCAAAGTTGATTAGTGGTTTCCATACATTATGTATAGTCACACTAGGTTGGCTTATGAGATTTTTTGACATTGTCATGTGAGCAGCTTCTTTAAATTTTCTTCTTTGTACCTTTTCTTCTTTTTCCAATATTTTTGTATTTTTCCAATCGAACGTATGTTCATTGGTCCATACATGGTCTGCTACCTTAGACACATCTGTTTTCTCTCTTCTAATCATCAGTTTATGTTCTTGAAAGCACTTTTGAATGGGATGGCTAGTCTCATCAATATATGTTCTTCCACATTCACATAGTATTTCATAGATACAGTTTTTTCTTTGCAGCATTTTAAGGTACAAAGAAGAAAATTTAAAGAAGCTGCTCACATGACAATGGCAAAAAATCCCATAAGCCAACCTAGTGTGACTATACATAATGTATGGAAAACACTAATCAACTTTGCTCTCAGGAAAAAGTGGAGAAATCAGGAGGAACCTCATAGATAAGTATATGAAATTACTACATACTGTTGCATTTGGCAGGATGGCTCAGGTGGTTAGAGAATTACCTTAAACTTCAATAATCAAGAATCTAAGGACCCAGGTTTGAATTCCATGCTAGTACTGTCACTGGTCAGGCCAGCAACACCTGAAGAAGAGGGGAAAATATCTCTTGAAACATTGTGCATATACTAACCTGTTTGCTGTGATATTACTAACATTTGTTTGCTGTGATATTACTAACAGTTGGTGCATATACTAACCTGTTTGCTGTGATATTACTAACAGTTGAATGCATTTGGAATATTTAACTAAAATTAAACTTTTCTAAAGACATTAAACACACTTATTAGATGATAAAAATAGTGCAATATAAAAATACAGCTAGAACAACATCATCACAAATCTTCAGGAAAACACTATGAATAGCATTGTTTGGCAAACTCTATATTGCAGAGATTGTTGTAAATAATACTGTCAAATGGCTGCTATACATGATTCAAATAGAAATTTTGTTTAATAAATGTTAAGATAGCAATAATAAAATAATAAAGAAATAATAAACAGACTATATGATTACTGAATGATGTACCTTATAAAGAAATAATGGGTAAAGTTGAATGTCAACTTTATTGTCTGTCATGCTAAATAATTAAAGTTAATTAACTAAATGACAAGAAAAACCAAAAGAAAATGAATGAATGAATATACTATAGCCCTCAGTTAACTAGTTTTGAAGATTTTATAGAGAAAAACTTGATTAATCAGCTACTGTCAGATAAGAGACAAACAATAATGCAAGTAAATCTGATTTGACTTATGAGATGGCTATTAAAAATGAATTGCTTATGAAGTAATATTAGTTCAAGCATAAGCTTATCAAAATAAAACAAGTGATAGGTAAAGTACAGAAATCTAACTAGATAAAATGTCAACAGAAAAAGACCAAATAAATAAATGAGGAAAAAACCCATTTAATATTGCTAAGGTAAAACAGATTCTAAAAGTATTACAAATGAAGAAAGAGAGACAGAAATGATGTTTTAAGTTGAATTAAAGAACATTTAGCATGTATATATTTAAAAACATACAATGGCTATCAAAATTTAAACACCAGTCACAAAAAAATAAGGAAAGGAAAATTTTCCATTAAGCAAATTGAAAACATGGACTTTACTGGATTAAGAAATTTACAATAAAATTGCAAATCTATAGAAAAAAAGATTAATATGAAAGTAGGCAATGGCTCCAGAATATTAATGATATCTAATCAAGACTGGAGTGAACTGTTATCTAAAATGACTATCAAAGCTCTAGAGGTGATCAGACACAAATTAGTCAATCAAATAAAGCTGACAGCAAAATATTATAAAAAAATAATTAGCTAGTGATGTCATCTTCAGTGACTTTTGGGTTCTAATCAAGTACAAAAAAGACTTAAAACTGGTTTGAGAAAGAAGATATAAAAAAATCAATAAATATGAGTTGAAATTCTGTTTTGGTTTACAGATTATAAATTTATTTGATTCAATACTCATTTCTACAGTGATTAAAACCTTGAATTATCAAGATATGGCTCCAAGCTGTTATATTCTGAAGAAGATCAAAACACAACAACATTGATAATATTAATATGCTGGCACCGAGAATGTTAGCATTAAGTAGGGTCTGTGGTAGAATGCAATCATATTTATGAAAATGTTTACAGCAGTTTTACAATAAACATTTTGGGTATTAAATATGAAACTGCAAGAGTAAAAGTAAGTGAAAATCATTTAAGTCATTTAGATTTTGCAAGTACTGTTGCTGTTTTGCAAAGCTTCAGGAAATATTGCAAGAATTAAGAGATGAGAGTAAAAAAGTAGATTTAAAGATAAATGCTACCATATTTAAAATAACACTCAATGGTTTTTATCAGAAGAAAATAAAGAATGTTAATCATGAATTTAAAAAAAATAACAATTACAAATTATTATTAATACAGATTAAAGCATAACAAATGACATTATTCATAAAATTAAACTTGAATGAAATGTTTTTGATAGAAATAATTGAATATTAATAGAAAAAATGCCTATGTGCTGTAAAAAAAAGGTTTTTAAAAGATTTACATAAATATCTGAGACAAGAACATTTAAGAGAAGAGCAATATAGAGATTTCAGATTACTCATCAGATTATAAAAAAAGTATGTTAGAAGTAAGAAGAAACGAAAAATGAAATAAATAGTTAAAAGAATAATGAGCTATCAATGACATCATTGAAATAATTAAGTGATTAAGTAAAACTAGCCTGGGCATATTTCTAGAAAAAGTCATAATAGATGGACAGTTGAAAAGACCCAGAAAGAATCCACATGTTGGGGAAAATAATAAAATTTGCTGTTGTGGAGAAAAGAGATTATAGATTGGAGAAATTGAATGAAATTGATAAAAATTTTATTCTACAATGGTTTGATAATGATTGAAAATGATGTTATTGAACTAGTATATATATATTGAAACAATCAGGTTGTTTCACATATATAATTTGAAGTCGTCCCCCCCCCCCCAATTTTGAAAATGTCGAGATAAAATAAGAAAAAAAAGCTGATACAGTTTCAAAAAAAATAAAAGTAATAATGAAGAAATAAAAAGATGACAGCAATTATTGGTAAAATGCAATGTTTTGCAAAAGTTTAAAGTTTACAGATTATCAAAAAGAAGGCTGTAATTAACGATTAATAAAAAACAAAGATTGTCGTGGGCTTAAAAATCAATAACTGTTTTTCCAAAAACATTAGATAAGAGTTATTAGAATCTGTTCCTGCCAAAAGCATAAGAGATAAATAGGGGAGTAGAGATTGCTTAAGAGATTTTTGTAGCAGACATACGGTCAGAATGCATCAAGACCGTTGTTAGAAAAATCCATATTATGTGAATACTAGCCCAACAAGGTTTGGTGAACAGTGAACAATAAAAAGAAGGAACTTATAACTAATAAAAGATTAAATAGAGAAACAAGTGGTTAAAATATTATATCTTCAAATGTCTGAATAATTGAAAATAGCTTTCTCTCTCTCTCTCTCGGTTCAGCCATGAAGTAAAATAAATCAAGGCCTGTGAACTGCCCATTGGCTTGTCAAGCTCTCAGAACCCCTCATTGATTGGAAAAGTGATAGAATGAATTGCCTCTGAAACCAGCAGATATAGGTTCAGGTAAGAAAATTGTACAGCTTTTATAATCTATTATGATAAGTAAAAATATTTCGCAAATAGTATTTCTTAAGTTAAAATATAATGAAATGTCGATTTTAAATTAATTGATTGTAAGTAATACAAAAGGAAAATATATTTAAAAATGGAACGCAGTGGAATAATAGCTGAAATAAAAATATGTTGTAAGATATATTTATTAAGATAATCTATGATTTAATAAAATGTCATTTTCTGGATTGATTGATTATTAAAATGCTTTCAAATAATAAGAAAACAAATGATTTATTCTGAACTTTGATAGAATGAATTGCCTCTGGAACCATACATACATAAATTAAGGAAATGTTTATATATGTGAATTAAGGAATAATAATATAATGTCTTTCAAATAATGACTTCAAATGTTATTGATATGATGAATAAGTGGTTCAAACCCACACTGAATATTATAAATAATGATGAATCTCTTTATAATAATGACCTCAAATGGTATTGATGTGATGAATAAGTGGTTCAAACCCACACTGAATATTATAAGTAATGATGAATCTCTTTTAAATAATGACTTCAAAATGTAGTGATATGATGAATAAATGGTTCAAACCCACTCTGAGTATGATAAGTAATAATACATCCCTTTCCAATAATGACTTCAAATTGTAATGATATGATGAATGTGGTTCAAACCCACACTGAATATAATAATGTTTTTTTCAAATAATGACTTCAAAATGTAGTGATATGATGAATGAGTGGTTCAAACCCACACTGAATATGATAAGTAATAATATATCTCTTCCCAATAATGACTTCAAATTGTAATGATATGATGAATAAGTGAAACCCACATTGAATATAATAATATCTCTTTCAAATAATGACTTCAAAATGTAGTGATATGATGAATAAGTAGTTCAAAGCCACACTGAATATGATAAGTAATAATACATCTTCCCAATAATGTCTTCAAATTGTAATGATATGATGAATAAGTGGTTCAAACCCATGCTGAATATAATAAATAATGATGAATCTCTTTCAAATAATAACCTCAAATGGTATTGATGTGATGAATAAGTTGTTCAAACCCACACTGAATATAATAAGTAATGATGAATCTCTTTCAAATAATGACTTCAAAATGTAGTGATATAATGGATAAGTAGTTCAAACCCACACTGAATATGATAAGTAATAATATATCTCTTCCCAATAATGACTTCAAATTGTAATGATATGATGAATAAGTGGTTCAAACTCACACTGAATATAATAATATAATGTTCTTTCAAATAATGACTTCAAAATGTAGTGATATGGTGAATAAGTGGTTCAAACCCATACTGTATATGATAAGTAACAATAAATCTCTTCCCAATAATGACTTCAAAATGTAATGATATGGTGAATAAGTGGTTCAAACCCACAGTGAATATGATAAGTAACAATAAATCTCTTCCCAATAAATTGATATGATAAATAAGTGGTTCAAACCCACACATGTATGATATGTAAAATAAAAAATTAATACTTTGGGATTCCTGGATTAAAACACATAATCCTTAATACATGGATAAAGTAAATACTTCAAGATACTTGGATAGAATAAACACTTCAAGATACCTAAGTAAATTAATGACTGCTAAACACATTAATATGTATATATGCAGATGAGGAAGCTTCAAATCTAGAAGGACAATTCCCACTCAGGAACAATCAGAAAACATCCGTGATGTGCACATGGATAGAAAGACAGCCCATATAGAGACTGTCAGCAAACTTTTTCTTCCTTTTCTTTAGGAACTTTAATTCACATTGTTGTTAAATAAAATTGTTGTTTCAAAATAAATAATATCATTTGTCAATTTCATTTACATCTTTCATCTATTTAGACACTGGTTCACAAAAATCTCATGCCTCCTGAGCTATGTTCAGCATAACCAGATGATGGGAAGTAAAGTTGTAGTGAAATAGAACTCTAGTGGTGCCATTTGGGGAACCAACAGATAAATTTCTAGATGCTTCCAGTCTCTATGGTGCTACATCCTCTGATGAGCAGGAAATATTATTGTAGGGGGGATAACATCTGTATTGGGGAATGCCAAACGATAGTTCCTTCCTGCAACATGCTCATCAGGAAATTGTTACAACCGAGGTAATAAAGGGTTGTATGGTGGTCCGGTTACAATATATATATATATATATATATATATATTGTGCTTTTGGCACTTGGATTTATTTAGCATTATTTCTGTAGGAAATCAATGCTATTCTTTAAAAAAATAAAAAGATAAAATAAAAATAGTAATAATTGGTTAGTAAAGTGTGCTATTCATTGACCTAGACATGATTTGTGTGAATAAATGATATATTCCCTAATGCAATATCATGTTTTTAAAAGAACATGAATAATTTAAGTAAGATATTGTTATAAGAGCAAGTTAATATAATTTAAAACAAATACAATAAACTGTAGTTAGTCTTAAGTGGTCATAGAAAGAAGAAACAGCCATAAATATCAATTAAGTCATTTTAAGATCATCTTATTCTAAGCAAAAGTAACTTCTGGTAAATTCATTTGAAGAAAATAATTTTAAGTGAAATCAAAATCACAGATAATTATTGTTGGTTTGAATGTACTTATTATTTTCATTATTAAACTACTTTGTAATCCATTTAAATAATACTGAAAACTATATGATTGTAATAATTTTTTTTCCTTTGTTTATGTTATAATCAAATGATCTTTTTTTCTTGGAAGAGGTCACTAGAGTTAAAAGAATGACCAAATTCATACTCAAATCACTTTTAGAAATAGTCTGCCTTCTGTATTTCAAAAAGATAACAGTGCTGAAATTTGATAACAATTTTTTAAAAAATTTGCAGAAATGTATAATCTAAAGAAAGTTCTATTGGCAATGTGTTGCTGAACATTTTGGTAAGATATCTTGAATTTCTATGCCATCTTTCTATTTAAAAACTTCTACATTAAATAATTATCGTGTCTTAAAAGTTGAATTTTTTTTAACAAAACCAAGAAAATGAAGAAATTAGCTAAAAATATTAATCAAATTCTTATTTTGTCTAGATTAAGGAAAACAAATATTTTCCAAGTAAAAACTAATTATCTAATGAACTGTTTTTTGTTAATATTTTCCTGGTACCCAAGAAAAATAAGTAGAAAGAATATTAAAAAAAAAAAGGAACTAGAAACATTTTTTTAGCGCTTCTTTTAAGTATATATCATCTGCATTTTTAAATAATGCTATCTTATACCTTGGAATATATTTTTTTTAAAGGAAAAAAAACTTTCGTGAATAAATGTGGAAATTAAATACGTGCAGTCTTTAAGAAAAAAATTACTATTGGAAAATAAAATTCTAAGGTTATGAACGAGAACTGAATATCTTTAGTGACTTAAGAATAAAATTAAATTATATATTATACTATATGCAAGGTGGAAATCTTATAACTTCATCTATTTTATAAGTCAACTGCAGTTATTATCATACTAATCTATAGAAAAAAGTGCACATTTTCCCCAATAAATAATCTAGCTAATTATATGTGTAGTCAATAAATAATGCGTCTGTTTATCGTCTCTGTTATAATATTCATTTTTTTTCTTGGATCCAGATTTTATTATTATAATTCAATTGAAAATTAATCTTCAGTTCTACTATATTTTGCTTTATATGTTTATTATTATAAATGCTGAGTAAAAGAAAACTTTTTATTAGAAAGAAAAAAAATGTGTTTATTACTTTCAGTGCTTTGTAAAATGTGACCGGATAAAAACTCTTCACCTGGACAAACAGCTCACATAAAAATAGTTCAGCTAATGAGATAATATGCATTGCTTATTTAATGTTTTTTTTTTTTTAAGAAAAACTAATTTGTAAAATTTTTTTTTTTTTTTAATATCAATATAGGTTAAGGTTTATATCTGTCATGTAACATTTAAGGATCTTATAATGACAAACGTATGTCTTGCTATCATTACTTTGGGTTAAGTTTGTATTTAATATGAAGTAAAATCTATAAAATATATCTGATTTATTAAATGCAACTGAAGATATGAATTTTGCATGTTAGGTACTTAAAAAAAAAATGTTTTATATTTATTTAACGGGTAAAATAAATATTTAAATTTATCAAAGTAACTCTAAAAAAAAATGCTATAACAAGATATTTCTTGTTTAAAGTTTGAACAGAATTTATATTATATTAATTAAGTAATTTAGTAACAGTTATTCTTTAATAACACATCCACTTTATTTAGTTTAAGCTGATATGCTACCCATTGCTTTCGAATATTCCTTCATTAGAATTAAAATTATTATACTTTTCTGCTGTCACGTCCATTGGTTTCAGATATTGATTGAAGTACACATTTAAGATAGGTTTATTCTAATTAGTGTGTTTTACTATCTTGCCTAAGTGTAGAGTTGGTATATGCTTAATCTCAGCATATTTTAATACTTATAATGTATTTTATTTTGTGGGATAAAAATTCTCTCCCCAAAGTATGTTTGATAGTCCATGTGATCAATTCTCATGAATAGAATGATCCATAGTTGATATAATATTTAGTATATTTAAGGTATTTTAAATCCCAAAAGAGGATTATACTTGGTGCGTGTTCATTTTTTTTAGATGGTGAAATATAGATTTCACACCTATACATTTTATGCCTGAGCAATAGGCAAGAAACCACCAAATACTTCAGTGTAGTATTTTACTCTGCCGGCATTAGTTGTTATTCTGCTTTTCTCATGTGAAATTAAAGATAGTTCCACCATAGAAGGTGTTGATTATTGTGCTCTTTTAAAAGTTATGGCAAGGATAAATATTAGATTTGATGTGTTAGTTCCTCAAGATGCACTTTAATATCAGTAGTGCCTTAGTAATTGAGATCAATATATGTATTGTGCTATCGAGCCTTGCTGGTAGTTCACAAGCAAACCAATGGAGAAAGTTAAGTTAAAATTGCATATTTTAAAATGCTTATTGATTGAGGGAATGTTCGAACACAATATTTAGTATTAATTAAGAGTTAAGAAATATTCTTAATGTGCATTAAAACATTTATAATTAAAGTATTTATCATAATGTGGATGGACATTAGGTTAAGCATGAAATGGTGAGGGGGACTTCTGATCAATAACCCATAATTAGTAATAAGTTATTTAATTATAAACCATAACTTATTTAACTTTATTAGTAATAGAGTTCATATTTTTTTTTAAAAAGATTGTATTGAACCCATTTTATTAAAGGACATAAATCATAAGTAGTTATTTTGCATACTTTATATTATAATAGTCAATAACTCAAGGTAAAAGATTGATAGAAAGTTTACTAAATTTACAGATTACTGTATTGATAAATCAGATTCATGTTTCAGCAAGTTAATCCAATGCAATAGTGTAACCTTCAACATGTATTAATTTATAATTTTAATTTGTACCTGAACAGTAGACAGATTAAGGTGTTGATTATGTTTCGTATCAATGTGATATTATTTAATAAATTTGTATATTTTGTTTAGTTCTGTGTAGTAATAAATTATAGTTTTGTCAGTATTCATTGTGAATTCATTTTTTTTTGTATGCTGAATATAAGTATGTTTCCACAATATTTGCAAAACATTTTCTTGAGTCCAAAATCATTTCAAACTCTCAAAAGCTTAATATACCAGATAGACAAATTTATGCAGATTGGAATATTTCATTTCATTTTATGTTAATGATAATTATTTATGAAATTGCAAATTTCAGACTAAACATTATGTAATTGTAAAAATGAATTTATTTCCAAGATATTAACTCTGACTGCACACTATTCCAGCTACATTTCATTAAATTATTGAATTAATTAGTCTTAATTAATTTATTGTGTTGTCATGGAGAATAGAAGGATACAAAAGATACCCTTGTCTTTTTATTATTCTGGCTGAGGTTCTGGATAGAAAAACTTTATTATTCAAAATTTTATGTGATTATTTTGTCATTATTGATCATATTTATCATTCCTTTAAATAGTTATAGTTTTTGTGATATATGAAAACACATTAGCTTTGAAGTGAAGTGAATGTTTCCTATAGCGTACCAGAATGCCAGTCATGTGTGACAGCACAGTACCATAGAGCCTTTTAGTAAAGTAAACAAAGAAACCATGAGATTACTATTATCATTATAATTATTCTTTATTTAAGAATTGATCTATTATTATTGATATTACAGTTACGTTGTGGCATAAAAGACTTAAATTTTTCATTTGTGCTATAATAAACGTGTTTTCAGATCATATTGGCAAATGATTTACATAGTGGATATTTTTTTTAGTAACATTAACAAAAACATGTGAAGTTATCATCATTGTTGAAAAGTGCAAATACTTATAGCTCAGAGAATGTGTTTTTGATAAAGAGAGAATGTTCTTTTATTCTAAATTATTAATTAGGGAATGATGGCAGTTTTTTCTATCTTCCCAAAATATTTATTTTACTAATGATAATTTATTTTATGATTTTAATTTCTTTAACTGCATACCTCTGCAGCTAATTGAATTTTTATAACTAACCGACCACTGAGCTAGGCTGAGTTTGCACATTGGTGCATTTGCAGGGCACCGAATATACTTTACAAGGATAGAAATGATCGACCGACTATATAGTAGATATAGATGGCATCATCATCTCATTATCCAATTATAATTTTTTTATTAGGTTAGAAATAGGACACCCAATTATAGAGGCAATTGATGCATTTAGCATGAATTAAACTATATTATAGTTACTAAATATAGAAGGTTAAAAATAGATTATAGCTTACTATTAATTTTTTAAAGAAGATTAGAATATATATATATATATATATATATATATATATATATATATATATATTCTATATATATATATATATATATATATTGTGCCATTACAATTTGGTCACTAGCCAAATTTATAGTAATGTGCATGTAGAAAAGGTAAACCAAAATCATCATCACATTTTTATATAACCATAAAAGAAGCTGTAGGGCATCCAAGTTCAAACCCTACAAGGTCCAGTTCTAAAAGCTTTAGACAGAAAGAGAGTGGGACAGCAATTATATGCTTTACTTGTTTGTGTGTTAATAAATCTCAAAAAGAGCAGTACACACATTTAATATTTAAATTTTCTGTTAAAAAGCAAAGTTATAATGCATACGTATAGGCAATGTATGTGTAAACTATTTAATTGTTTTATATTTCAAATATTCAATATTTTAACTTTCTTTAAAACTAACCTATGCTTGATCAATTCTAATATCTTATTCTATACTTCTATTTTCTTTTCTATAATTGTAATTGGGATTTAAAAGTTACAAATTTAATTAAATAATAGGGTTATAATTACTAAGCTAGCAATTATATTATTTAATGTTAGTTTATGAATGATTTGAAATAATTAAGGATGTGTGTACATTACATACAGAAATTTACATTTATTAAATATTGAAAGAAAAGGAAGGATTGAATCTGTCAAATTATTTTTTTTGTACAATTTTATGTTAAAAGAGGAAATCTGTTTAATCAGATATCTCTTTGTAGCAATTTTGTTTTTGTAAATGATTGTATGTCACTTTCGGAGCTTAATCTGGGTGGGAGCTCTAATTTTGAAATTGTCTTATCTTAAGATCTAAAGAAGGAAGCTCAAAAATTTGAAATGTTACCTAGATGTAAAAAAAAAAAGAAAGGAAATAAGGATTAAGTCTATTTTTTTTAACAAAAGTGTCTGGAAAAAGGATTAAACTTTTCAGTTGAAAAATAATTTAGTTGAAAATAAATTAGAGATCTAATTAAAATGAATTTGTCCAAAAATAGCAAGTGATGCTATCTCTGATTGGTTAAGTTAGCTAAAAATTGGATATAAAAAGCTGTCTGGAATTATTATTATTATTGTGATTATGATTCAGATTATTAGACTATTAAATTGAATGTTGAAAATATAAGAAATGGCTGGCTAGAAAAATTATATGTATGTCCCATCTTTTCTGGACCATCTGGGGAAGCTGCACATCATATAGGAAAGAAAAGATGTTGTGTCTAAAATAATATTCTACACCTTTCAACTGACCAGAGAAATAAGATGTTTTTAATAGAAGGAAGAAAGCATTTACCTGCATTCGATAAAAGATGAATTAATCTACTGATAAATATTAATCATCAAGTCCAATTAATTGTTCCAACAACTGATTTTAAACTCAAGAAAATTTATAAATGTGAAAACAATGGCTGTATTTCATTCACTAAAGAATCATGCTTGACAGGAAAAGAAGAAAAATTAATATAATGATTTCCAAATTGTCCACTAAAGTAAATAACCTCAATAGAGTCATCATCATCAAATAGTTATACACCTCAAGAGATTGTTCCCACATAAAATGGAAATGGTAGCTGCAGAAATATAGACATTATACAAGACAAGTTTGAACCCTTGGAAATTCGCCACAAACAAAAGATCAGTAATATGACTTTTTATATCTATTTTCTTTATGATATCAGAGTCTTAGTAAACATTTTAGCAATAAAGTTGTATATTTTATTTAAAGAACTTTTAAAGACTATTCAGATCGATTAAAAATAAGAAGGTCTTACTAATAATAACTTTGAGCTTCATAAATGATCTTGAATGTATCAAAATTATTTGTTTATTAATTTTACAGTTATGAAAAATATTAATGTGTAAAACAATTTTTTTTTATGGTATTATGATTTTAGTTTTAACTAATATATTATTATTATTTTGGTTTTAAATAATATTTTGTTATTATGGGATAAACCACGCACATACATAATAATATTTTTATATGTGTATAATTGCGAGTGAATGTGAAATAATGAGTAGTATTAGAATATTAGATTATTTTGTTTCAAGTTAAGTATAGCATTTCAGAGGTAGAAGAGAGGGGGAGAAAATAATTTAAAACTTGTTTCTAAAACTTGCTCTTTCAATTCTATTAACATTTTTTTTAACATTCTACTTACATGTTAGATTTACAAAGTATGTGTGCTAATGAGCGGATAATTTTTTTTTTTACTTGAAATACTTTTCTCATGGAGTGAAAATCATGGTCAATGTGACATCCAACTTAATACAAAATACATTTGAAGGGAAAGGGGGAAGAACTTGAAATTAATCTGAGGATTGTTATATAATCAATTATTATCATTATTATTATTCATGTCAATTTTCATGTTTATCTAGAAATTTTTATGTATATGTTAGAAATGCAGTAATAAATATTAGTTTGTTTTATTAAACGAGGCGTATATATTTCATTAAGTGTAGTCTGTGTTAAGTGTGATTATTCATCATCAATGGTTGAATATCAGTTATTTAAGATATAAGTAAATATGCTAAAATTAAGCAATAATTATGAATTTCTTTATAAAAATTAGTTTTATGTTTAGGCTTAGTCCTAGAGCTGTAGTTGAAACCCCTGGTCATACCATCGTCATCAACGTTTTAATTAATGAGCCGTTTAAATGTTTAAAGGCCATAAATAAATATTGATTTCATAATATTTAGTGATTTCTTAGTAATATTATAACCACCATTCCATCATCTATTTCATGCAAGGATGAGTGAATTGCCATCCTAAATTAGTTATATATAATCTGAGCTAGTAAAACTTATAAAAATATTGAAACACATTTGTTATGCTAAGATCTGAGAAATGATTTATGTCTAATATACTCCACTTTGGTTTATAGTTGTTTTACTTTTACCTAAATATTAGTGCGTATAGTGATATGGCTCAAAAAGCAAAATCTCTCATTTTTATTAGAAATAAAGTACCACGAAGGGATTCAAACCCGGTACATGTGAAAAGGTTATTAGATATAACCGTGTCTAGATTCAGATAATCTAGTGGTGCCCTGCTAGACCATATTCACTTAGTATTTGTTTAAACATGCACTTAACATCAAACCAAGAAATGAAAGTGGATAAGATCTACTGTCTGTATATCTGAGTTATATTTTATTGAATTACTAGTGTACTCACCTCACGTGATTTCATATATCTGAGTTATAATACTTGTTATTAATAATTTGCTTATAATTATTGATAGTGGGATATCTTGAGAAATCCAACGTTATTTTAAATATTATGATCTTATATATTGTAGACAACTCAGATATGGTAATAGTTATTTGAACCATCTTTAATTTTGTTACACTGGATCTGTGAACGACCTTTAATTTTGTTACAATATATTGTAATGGTATATGCTGTTACATTAATTTAAAATTAGAATAAAACCGATTTTAAGTTCGTAAATAAAAAAACTAAAAGCTAAAATTAAAGAATTGTTCAATGTATGTATATTCACACAGATGCAAAACTTTAAAAATTATTTTCTTTTTAAAAAAAAAATATTTGAATGTACTTTTTTATAAAAAAGTACAAGATCTAAAGATAAAATATTTTTGTAAATGGAAATGATGTGTTTATTAATTATCAAAAAGCAAGCTAGCCCTTGGGGATCTTATATAAAATGGTCAGATGAAATATAGATAAGAGAACAAAAATAAATTAGATGTCCAATAGAAGTAGCAATGAAGGCTCAGACCATAATAAAAAATTGGAACAGGAAACCATTGTTCAGTGAACGATCGGTATAAAAGGAAAAATATTGAAATTAAGAACAGTTTCCAGCTTGATTTTGTGAGAAGAGCGATAAGATGCACTTGTCGCTCTCTCTCACTTATTTCAAATGAAATGACTGTAATACCAGGATTGAACCAGCTAAGGCCACCTTCAGATAGATTGGTCTTCAAATAAAGACTTTGTGGGAATTGACACCAGGAACTGGGAGCTCTTCTACTGTAAGATATGAATGAAAAAATTTTACTACAAGTAATTAAGAACTTTAAAGATTTGACAAGCTAAACATAATTTTTTTTAAATGAACTTTAATATGACTTTTCAAATCAATTATTAATGTTTAATTTTTATACATTTGAGTTAGCTAAAAATCATTTCCATTTTTTTTTAATTTTTATTAATATTTGTTGTATAAATTATTTAAATGCATTAAATTTAAGTTGGGTATAGACACTTGCATAGATTTGTTAACGTTTAATTATGTTTTTGTTTTCATATTTGATTAGAATATATAGACATTCGGTAAATAATGATACCTTATGGTGAGTATAAAATGTATTTATTTGGATGTCTTTTAAGTTATTGGTGTCAATGCAGCATCTTATGATGAATGCCATTGGGTTTCTTGTAAATTTCCCTCTGCAATTCCATCAATGACTTTATATTTTGATCGATTATGTTTATTTTGAAATGTTTTTGACCATGTAATCTATGTAGCCAATCTATACTCAACATTATAAAACAAACTTTTATAAAATTCATCTGTGCAAAATTATATAAATGTTAAAATTAAGTCGGGTAGGAATGGCTATATATATTTGTAAATTTATATTAATTAATTAAAGGAGGGTTAATCTTGGGTTATTTGTTTTGTAGTTGGATTGGGTCGATGGATTGGATATATTGGTGTAATTAGTAAATGTAATATGAGGTCCGCCACATACAGGATTACATTATATGCTGCACACCCCCTTTTTGCCTATGGAAGGGGATAGTAAGATGGAAAACGCAGTCCCTTCCTATGGAGTTTATTATTGTTCTTCTTGCCAGACAGATGTAGCATTCCTGTCTGGATGAGAATCAATGTCTTCTCTAACTATACTTTTCAGATGTACATTCCTGACAATATGATATTTGTGCTGTCATAATCATGTTGCATTGAATACATCTATGTATCAGGTGGATTGATGTTAGTTTAACTGAGAACTTTTGACCTAAGGTTAAATAAGGGATAGAATATTTTCTTTGCAAATGCAATCTATGTAGTTTATTCATACTCGACACTCTTAAAAAAATATTATTAATTTCATCTGTGAGGATGGTTTAAAATTTTAAAATAATAATTTAAATTAAAAGTTAATATTAAAATCTAAAATAATAAATGTTATTTCTCAAATTTTAAATATTATATATGTGCGTTAATAAATGTTTGTGTATTAATTACTGACAGTGGCTTTTATTTTTTTATATTTAAGATAGAGATTAAATAAAGATATATATTATCTCTGCATATCCACTGAGCTAGTAACTGGGGCTAACGGTCTAAATGCAAAATAAATTTTTTTCTTAACTTAGTATCTGCCTACTCTATAAATTTTATAGGTTCAAATGGCCTAGTGGTACACTGTATGGCAGATACGGTAAGACTGTAACTCCCAGACTGTTATAATATATATATGCATTAGATTTAGTATATTTGAAAAATATATATATTTTACTAATGTAAATGTTTGCTGGTCCAACTTATTAATTTTTTTTATCAAATTGTTTAATTGTAATAAGAGATCAGAGAATGGAGGGATTACATTTTATAAAAGTATAAACATCACTTTGCTTCTCTCTTTATGAGAACCCAAGGGATAGTTGGGAAGAGTGAACTCAGGAGTAGAAAAATGTATAAAGAAAAGATAAAGATTTTTGTTATTTTATTTTATTATTATGCTCTCTTTTCCTCCTATCATCCTAATGTTTTTTCTTGATGATTGCCAAGGAAACCCAACAAAGATTAACAAGCAATTTATTTTTGTTATAAATTTATGTTATGTTAGGTATATTCTTGGTCCATCCTAAATCTAGACTCAAAAACTTATTGGAGTGGCTCAGCATATGAGTAGTTGTAGTCTTGCATATGAATAGTCCAGGATAGGACGTTCTCGATCCTAAATCTAATGAAAACTGCTAGCTAAGAAATAGCACAAGACCCTGATTGTTATTTTCCTCCTTTTATACTTAGGATCAGTTTTTAAACCTCTGTGCATATTATCTTTTGTTTTTTTATAATACAAGATATTAATCTATTTTGTATTTTAACTACAAAGTCTCTTACTTTACAAAACATTTCCATATTTAATTAGCATTTTCACATGCTGATAGGCCTTCTATTTTATACACTAGAAAGTACAAGTTAATCAAACTATGAAAAGAAAATATATTCAGACCATTTTGAGTCCAGACATTTCATGAACATAGTTATATTTCTTGATTAACTGGCCTAGGAGGGTACCATAATTTGTAGACTCCTAACTTCCTCATATCCCATAATTTCAAAGCAAATAAATACCAAGATTGGGATAGGTTACTTAAATGTTTATATGAATTTTTCTTTGCAGTTTTCACTAGGCTTAACTATTAAACATAGTGACAAAAATAATTTATACACTTAAATCTTATTAAACTCTAATAATACACAATGAAAAGTTGACATTAAAGATAAATATTTTATTACAAATTAAAATATTTAAAGAAGCATTATTAATAAACTGGAACGAATATACAATCACTTATCCAGATAATTAGGTAGAACAATTGAAACAATTTAACAAAAAATGTTCATTTCTTTTATAAGTTTCTTCTAGAAAAGAATATATGAATAAAATGTCTATAATAATTTAGGCAATATCTCTATCGGGAATATATTATAAGCTTATAATTTAGGTTTGTTTGCAAACAACTTAGTCACAAATCAGGTATGAATAACAGTGGCTTTTGTGCAGATTCTTGTAAGTTATACCATGCATGGTTTTACTTGGGATGTAGATTGAGTTCATGGCCATTGATTTTATTTCATTTCTGGTCCACTTTAAGGCTGGTCTTGAAGGCATTTTTGAAGTCCTCTTCATGATGAAAGAAGATGTCTGAAAAAAGCTTTGGTTCCACTTTATGTATGACAATTCAGTCAAGCATAGAGTAGTCCAGGATGCAGAATGTATTCCGGACCTAACAGAAACTGCTAGCTAAGGAAAATACAGAAAATCCTGATAACCATTATTTTCCTCCTTTTATACTTGCGATCAGTTTTTAGACCTCTGTGCATATATTATCTTTTGTTTTTTTTTATCAGAATACAAGAGAGTATGCACATTTATTTTGTATTTTTTTTCTCATGTGTCATAGCATTAGCCAGGAAGCGAATCTGCTAACCTGGGACAACTGCTTGTAAAGCAGCTGCCGCTGACCTCTCGACCACCAATGCTTGACAATTTATTTTGTATTTTTAACTGCAAAATCTCTTTTTTACAAAATATTTCCACCATCTTTAATTAATATTAAAAAGTTTTTCTCTGATTGTAATCCTTTGCTTTTGGAATTTCCTTTTATCTGGATAAATAATCTCAAAGTACTTTTATTCTTTCCAATTTTAAATTTTATTTTTAATTAAACAGATATTAAACACAAAAATAACTTTCATTGCATGTTATCTAAAAATAAATCGTATTAATTTAAGAAAATTAAACTATGTCTTTTAAAGAATCTTTAAATTTTACTTTCTTTAAAGGTTTTTTAAAATATTACCAAATGCCAATATATTTGAACCATATGTAGTAAAATGGATTAATATATTATAGTTATCTTCCAAATATTTTTGTGATGCTATTTTTATTCTTCTGAAAATGTTGCTGGTCTCATCAGTGCCAATAATAGCATGGAAATTAAAATGATTTTTGGATTTGTGAATACTGAATTTAAGATGAGACTCTAATCAACTAGACCATTGGGTCAAAGGTAACAAACAGTCAGTAGAAATTAGATATATTTATCTTTTAGGCTCCTTCTGGTTTGTCCATTTTTTCTTATATGAGCAGCTTTAAAGACTGCTTTCCAAACATTATAGATAATCACAATAAATTGATGAATAAGATTATTTATCAATACCATGTAAACAGCTTTTTAAAATTTATTTTTACTTTTTCTTCTTAGCTCAATATTTCTGTGCATGTTTTTTTCCTATTCATTGCTTTGTGTTTTTTAAATCATTTTTCACTGTGAAGGTTGATTTCACTGATATAACATCTTAATACATTCACATGATATTTCATAAATGTAGCTTTTGTTTTTCAGCATTTTAAATTTAAACATTGTAAAAATTAGGGACTTTTTGCAGTATGCTATGCTTTGGAAAGCTGTTCCAATATTATATTAATTGCAGATTTTTTTAGTTTATTTGTTGATACTACATTAACGTTTAGCTATTATAAAAACAATGACTACAATTAGAAAAAATAGAAAATCAATTAACTTTGTTATGAAAATGTAAATCTAAAAGGATTGTTCCTAAAAGCTCAGTTTCAATTTGTTCCTAAAGAGCTAAGAAAATTACTGAACATCAAGTGAAGTTTGGTAAATGAAAGAATAAATGCTTAAAGGCTTTTAAAGTATCAAAATTCACATATCATTAACAATATAGAATGTTTACTAAAAAATAAACTTATTGATAAAGATTTTACAAGCATTTTTTGATATGTAAAAAAAAGTCATATGTTGAATTATATATATATACTATCACATCTTTGAATTATCTGGTTTTCTAGGGATTTGTTTTTTTGTTTCCTAGATAATTATTTTATAGGTGGACTAGCACGAAGAAATATAAAATATATATATATATATAGTAAAATACATATAGTAGAATATATATATAGTTTTTTGGTGTGTACATATATAATAATATATTTTTATTGTTTTTTGATATATTTTAATATATAATAATAACGTATGTATGGTTTTAATTTTTTAAAATAAGTTTTTTGTAAAAGAATTTTTTTAGTATTTTTTATACAAAGTTTTGTAAATATATATATATATTTATACAAAATTTTTAAAGATTTTTAGCCTATAGGAATTAGTTTTGTTATCTGATACGTAACTGTCTGTAATATTTTAGCGCTTAAATTCTGGATATAGCCATTTTGCTTTTTGATAAAAATCAGTCTGCTGGTTGAAATATTAAAGCACATTTATTGAGAAATAATTCTGTGTTTTTATTATATATATATATACCAAAGAATATATGTTTAATTAAGAAAATACAAAAACATTGTGCAGTGTGGGGAAAAAGTATGAAAAAATATTAAAGAAGCTGCTCACATGACAATAGCAAAAAAAAAAAAAAGTCTATCAGTGAATCTTGTTCATAAAAAAAAAAAAAACTGAGAAAATCAGGAGATCCTCATAAATAAGCATAAAAGAATTATATTGAATATTGTTTTTGATAGAATAGCTAATTGATTAGAGCATTTTTTTAAATTCAGTATTAAAAAACCTAGATCATGGACAATTTTTATACAATTAATGCCAATTCTAAAGCCAGCAACACCAGAAGAACTATGACAGTAATACCATCCAAATACTACTAAGTTGTGTTATTACTAACAGATAAATACATACATAAATTTGAATTTTCATAAAAGCATTTAACAATTAAATTAGATGATGGAAATAATCCAAAGTATAATTACAAACAAAATGCTATCATTCAACTTGGCAGATAAATAGGAAAACAAATATGTTTAATATTTATTAGAACATGAAAATCCCTGGTAGAAAAATCAAAATATGTTAAATATAAATTAAAAATATCCAAGTCTTGAAAAAAAAAAAAGAGAAAAGACACATGGAGATCACATCATAATATCTTTAAAATGATATAGAATCAGAGGTGCACTGAAGCAATTACAGGAAACTATCAATAAAATTTATAAAATCCCTAAAACAGAAAGTGTTTATAAATATATATACTAAAAAGAAATTTAGGATTTTACTACTTTATATGATGACAGAAAAGTCTTTTATTTGAAAGTAGACTCTTTAATTTCTCTATGAGCTCTTAAAATCATTGAGAAAAACAAACTTTTAATGTCCATGCTGTACAAGCTTGTTTAGTATAGATAGATATTATGTGGACAATATGTATGGTATTTACCAAAATGCTTCAGTCAATGTTGTAAGTTTGCTAGTTTTTACCTTTAAATTTAAAATTAAGAAATACCATGAACTTGCTAATAAATCTTAAAATAAAATGTGTTTTCTTAAAAATTCAAAACATGGTTGCTTTTATAATTATGTGAATAATATTTCTCTAATATTTTTAATTATGATATTTCCTCATGTTCAAGAGATTGTAAGTATTCAGAAAAGTAAATGTTAAGAATCTTTTAATTATAAATGTAAGTAAGTTGCCATTTAATTTTTTTTTAGCTATCTACAATTAAGATCATTTTCAAGTAAAGAAAGATCATATTAACTTTAAAAAAATAACTATCTGGACAAGGAATATATGAAAGAGAAAAACCATTGCAAAGGAATAGCTTTGAGGGTGTCAATATTTCTCATGATAATATTTCATTGAATTTTCAGAAGTTTAATACTAGATGTTTTTTTCCAACTATCTAAATATGATAGTGCTAAATAAACTTTCTGTAAAATACTTGTATTACAATCCCAATTTGAACTACCCAGCTTTCCAACAAAATAATTCGTAGAAATTAATTTGATCTAATCTTTACATAAATGAGGAAAATAAGTTAGACAATTATCCAAGATTACTCATTAAATAATATGTATCAGTATATTTCAGTCTATTATTGCATAAGGTTATATTCAGATTACCGTAACAGTCAAACTTGTATAGTTTGCTAAGACCAAGCAGACCCTCTCAACCAGCATGCAGTGGTATTGCTAACCCTACAATCATAGTTTAAGCCCCTGCTTAAGCTCTCTGGTCTCTACTACATAATTAACACCCTTGACATTGATATAGCTTCTTATTTTTATATAACCCTACTTAGCTCAGGGATATGCATAGGCTCTTACCTAATTCTTAGCTCTAACTATGGTATTCTGATCAGTAATGATGATGACAATTGATAATTTATACAAAATATTTATTAATCACAAATAAAATAAATTAACCTGGTGTTTTTATTATGTCCAGTGGATTGAGGAGCAGTTTACTGGGCCTTACACAAAGATAATCAAAGACAATGGTGATAAGCATAAATAGCAAAATAGTGTTTTATTTTATCCACAGGGTAATAAAAATAATATTTATCAATCAATTATGGATTATTGTTAATTACATTTCCTTTTTTTAACTTATTATTATTAGGGACAAAAACCACTAGACATCACATGATCACCATTTCTCTGGCTTGCACTGAGTGACACTATTGTATGGAGAGTTTTGTCTGTTTTTATTATTAGAGATCTTGCATTATCTGAGCTAAATAACATGTGGTGTAGGGTTATGGATATATGCATAGGCGTAAACATGATGAGGAATAAATGTACTGTGGAACTGCATCTGCTATGTGCAGTTTACTGGCTATCATAAAAATTTGGATTGTCTTTGCAATCAGGATGTATAATTCACGAAAATGGAGATGACTGTCCCAGGTTGCAGGGGTGCTCCTGCTTCTAATTGTAGGCTCACTGTAAGAGAAAGGTATATGTGCAATAGTTCGATGATAATATTTATATATTTGAATTATTTGACTAAGGCTCATCAAGCACATATACATAATATAGCAGACATTGGATGCCCTGCATAATTAAATAACTAGTGAATTATACTATATTTGGGATAACCTCTGATGCAGTAATGCAATAATGGCTATAATAAAAATATAATCTTAAACTAAGTCACACCTATGCTAACATTAAATAACGAAATATTTATATAATAAGATTGCTCCCATCCCTATGTAACAAAATATAGATTTATAAGAATTTCTAGCTCGTCTACAAGTTAACTGTAGCTTTATTAATCTAGCTAATATATTATAATGTAGGATATTACAAGCTCATAATAATTAATATCCAATTCGATCTTCAGCAGATTAAATTAATAGAAATATATTTGCGGTTCGCTCTAGCTTTAAATATAGAGGGACATTACATACATATATGTTGAGAACACGAACTGCTCCTCATAAAATAATTTAAGTAATAAAAATATTTACCTGTGGAGAAATATATGTTAAACGAAGTATCAATTTACTTGTTTATTATAATTTCAATATGGGACACACCTAAGCAAATATATTTGTAAAAACTAAAAATTATATCGCTCGTTATTCTTCATTAAGTTTTTCTTTACAAATAGTAAAGAAAAACAACATTGCTTAGGACGATGGAGGGGAAGAAAAACTAAAAAAAATAATTAATGTATTAAAACTTAACTTTTATTTGAATAATTTCCATTCTTGGCTTATACTCGATCCATGATGTCCCTCGAGACAATATGAAAACAAATGCAAGTTAGTGTTTATATTTTATTAAACTAATTTCTCCATCATCCAAGTCTTAGAAGTCAAAATAAGATTAGATAAAAATAAAATTTAAATATTTTAGCCCAGTAAACTTTGCATTGTTAATAAAAATGAATCTTTAAAATATTAAAATTAAAGGTTAGTGACCATACATAGATTTTGTAAATAAGTTACATATAATAAATGATTAAACTTATTTTATATTTGAAATATATAAGATTTTACTGATAGCTTCATGAAGTTGATCAAGCACTTGAGTTGAGAAAGTCTATTTACTATGGATGCTATATGTTGACAGTCTTCTGAAGCATTTTTTCCATCATGACAATGAGTTATTTGTACGGCATGCTAACTAAGCTTTTTTTTTTTTGAAGGACTGGAACAGTGGACATCTTTACATCATGCTGAAGCTTATCTCGGGACGCCGCTCTTCTCCTACGACAAGACTGGAGAAGCCGACGTTGAACTACTCGCCCATTCTGTTAAGAAAATGATCAGTAGACCTTGACTATCACTAGATGATTTAATGATATTCATATTTCTTTTTGGCTAAATGCTCTTCCATTAATTTTTCCTTAATTGTTTTGACTTCTGATTCTTTACCGTGTTCGTTTTCTGCCTCTTTTGTATTTATTTTTACGTTTAACACCTTTTAGAGACATTCTCACCATAAAGGTGTTGGGCTGTAACTATTTTGCTGATTTTTACTACTGATTTAGAATAAGGCATCAACTTTTACTTACTTAATAGATTGTTTCATTAATGAACCTTTTCCTTTTGTTTTTTGTCCATTAACATTAAATAATTATTTATTTAGCTTGAAATTTTACTTTCCCTTCCCTAGATTTACTTTAATTAATTAAATAAGCATTTATTTTTATAGCGTCTGTATACAATTTGTAATTACAATTGGCTTGAAAGGCCGATATGAATGTAATTACAAATTGTATACAGACACTATAAAAATAAATGCTTATTTATATATATAATTAAGTTTCAGTTGGAATGATGCTTAGTAAATTCTAGAAAATTTCATCGGCATCATTCATTCAGAAATTGTATATAGTAATTTAAAGTGACTGTTATATTGTCACACCTTCTGTGCCAGTACTTCAGATTTGCTCATATATAAATATTTGAGTCGTAGGAGTAAGAGGGATTCTTTTTATTCCTGCATAAATTCTATATCTTGTATTGGTCAGAGGGTATTCGTTTATTATTTAACACTCGCAAAGCGTTTGCACAATTGGCTTGAAAGGCCAATATGAATTTAATTAATTAAGTCATTTCTACTTTAATATATTATACAATTGCACACACAAACTGATTATTTATGTGTGTGAGTCCTGGGAAAAATTAGAATCTAAGGGAAAGATGGCGGAAACTAAAGAAAATGAAGCTAGAATATACGCGAGCATATAAATACCATGTCATTACAAGATGACTTCCTAGTGTTTAAATAAAAAAAAAACCCAATATATTGTCTTCATTGGATTAGGAAAACGACCAAGATCTTTGTAAAAGATTTCCAATTTTCTCAAAACCTTATTCAGAGACTTTTGTACTTCAGGAAAAAATCTCATTTGAGAAGTCAAAGTATTATTATCAGCATAAATAAATTTCCTGCATTTTGTGCTTAGAAAATCATTGCTAATAGAAATGACTCATAAATTTTAATATATTCATAAGTTAATCTTTCAACTGATTATTTTGGCTACTGATCTCTCATTGCACAGAATGTGTTTAATATATATATATATGTGTGTGTGTGTGTGTGTGTTTATCTCCATGTAATAAATCTGGTTAATATTAATGATCACCAGCCATTATTAATAACCACATCTTTTGGTAATGTGATTAATAAGATGTAATAATTACATTTACTGGTAAATATTAATTAATATTGAAATCGGGTAAATTTAAATACATCCATTATTTATCACACAAACAAATTCTTATCATTATCATAATTTTCAACCATTATCAATCCACTACAAGATGAAAGTCTCTCCAAGTTCAATCCATCTTTGATCTCTAGCATCTCTTCTCCATATTACACCATTCAATTTCATTGTTTTATCCATTCATATCACACTTATCTTTTTAAATCTTTACCATCTCTTGGAATCCAGTTTAAGATTTCAACTGTCTATTATCATTTCTTTTAGTTATTTGTCCAGCCCAATTCCATTTCAGTCTCTTCCTCTGTTAATGATGTCAGTATTATCTGTTTTTTTCTCTGAATTGTCAATGTCTTTTTGCTATTTCTAATATGCATCTCTCCATACTTCAATGAATGGTCTAAATTCTCTGTATTGTTCTTCTGTTAAGGATTCAAATCTCAGATCTATAAATAATATCTGGTAAAACACATTTATCAAAAAGTTTTCTTTTCAAACACCTAACCAAATTTCCTTTTAATATTAAGTCATTTCTACTAAAAGCATTCCAATCAAGTTTAGATCTATAATTAATTTTATCGATTGCATCTAACTAATAATAGTCTTGATCAAGGTATTTGTAGTTATTAACTTCTTTTAACTCATCATTATCAATCTTTATTTTCTTCTTTTGACAAAATTCATTGAACATTACTTTAGTCTTTTGAACATTTACTGTTAGTCATACTTTCTTGCTTTCATCTGGTAACTCTTGCAAACATTTCCTGAAGCTTTAAAGCATTATTTGCAAAAACAGTTACACCATCTGCAAAATCTAAATAACCTAAATAATTTCTATTTACTTTTAATCCCATAGCTTCCCATTTTAATCCATTAAATACTTCTTGCAAAATTGGTGTAAAGAGTTTTGAAGGTATATAGTCACTCTGTTCATACACCCTTCTTAATGTTAATCTTCCTAGTACCATTGTGTAATCTTGTCGTGTTTTGTATAAATATGTTTATGGAAATTTAAAAATAAGTTTGTACTCCAGAAAAAAGAAGGAAAATATATTATAGAAATATATTTTAGATCGCTAATTGATAAGGCTTTAATTAGTGATTAAGTTTATATTTGCAATAAGAACATTGTGTTAGATAAATGCCAAGAAATATTTGCTAATTATAAATATTTCTTAGTACAATACTAATTTAAAATGCAAAGAGAAAGTCAAGATTCATAACATCAAAGATGACCCTTGGATTGCCGGAGGCCAACTGAAGAGTCTATAAATAGTTTGAGCAACAAAATGTATTGTTCTATTTCGAGTGAATTTACCAAGTGTATGGGTGCAGAGAGATTTAAGTGATGGTTTCTGGAAGAACTTAAGTGACAATGCAGTGCTTCATTGCAAAGCCCACGTATTCATGAGCAGCAGCTGAACAGGGCCAAAGAGTTTGGAAAGCCAAGATTAGGGGGGGGGCATTTAAGAAAACAGCCAGCTATGGAGTGCATCATGGGAAGTGAACCAAAAGTGAACTATATATATTGTGTTGTGTGTATAGCAATAACTTTAACGACTTTAGTTCCATCCACCTCTGGAATCCTTATCGGAATGGTTTCTCCTACATTCGCAATAGGAAATTTAGTCTTCGAAAACCTGAACATTTGTCAACTTGCTTATTCAGAGACATGGAACTTTTGATTTTTATATATTCCATTGAATGCAAAAGAAAAATCTCTTGATTTTACCACTATTTTCCAATACGTTAAGGGTAATGTATTTCTCTACTCTTGATGAGCCTCGAATTGAACGTATTAAAAATTATTATATTTACCGTTGATAGTCGTGAATTCATTGTTACGTTTTCATTCGGTAATTTATTAATATATAAACCGTTTAATCACTTCAACCATAACAGTCACTTATATATATTGTGCCATTACAATTTAGTCATTAGCTAAATTTATAGTAATGTGCATGTAAGAAAATGTAAAACCAAAATCATCATCACATTTTATATAACAATAAATAAAGCTGTAGGGCATCCAAGTTTAAACCCTACAAGATCCAGTTTTAAAAGCTTTAGACAGAAAGAGAGTGGGTCAACAATTATATTCTTTATTTGTTTGTGCGTTGATAGAAAGGTGATACACACTTAAATTATTCAATATTTAATTTTTCTGTTAAAAAGCAATGTTATAATGCATATGTATAGGCAGTGTGTGTTATAAAAGCTATTTAGTTAGTCATCATTAAATTTCAGATATTAAACATTTTAACTTTCTTTAAAACTAACCTATGCTTGATAACTTCTAATGTCTTATTCTATACCTCTATTTTGCTTTTCTATAATTGTAATTGGGATTTAAAAGCTAAGGATTTAATTTTAAATATTAGGGTTACAATTATTAAGCTAGCAATTATATTATTTAATGTCAGTTTATGAATGATTTGAAATGATAAAGTATGTGTGTACATTACATACAGAAATTTACATTTATTAAATATTGAAAGAAAAAGAAGGGTTAAATCTGTCAAATTATTTTTTTTTACAATTTTGTGTTAAGGGAAAATCTGTTGAATCAGATATCTATTTTTGTAGCAATTTTGTTTTTATAAATGATTGTTTGTCATTTTGAGAGCTTAAGCTTGGTGGGAACTCTAATTTTGAAATAGTCTCATCTTAAGATTAAAGGAAAGAAACTCCAATTGTAGATATTACAGATATACGTGAAAAAGGAAAACGGATTAAGTCTATTTTTTTTTCTCAAGACAAAAGTGTCTGAAAACCAGGTGTGTGATTTTTTGGGTTGGTCAAAAATAGAAAGTTACACTATCACTCTAATTGGGTGAGTTGACTCAAAAATCGGATATAAAAGCAGTCTGGAAAATCGGTTGTAATTATGATTATTATTGTGAGAGAGACTTTTTAAAAATTATTGAAACTACAGCAGACAAACATTTTTAATTCTGCTAGATAACCTTTTTCTTTTAAAATCATTTTTTAATATCAAGTTCTGAATGTTGAAAATATAAGAATGGTGGGGTAGAAAAATAATATATATGTCTCATCTTTTACCTGACCATTGTGGAGCTGCAGATCATATAGGAAAGAAAAGATGTCTTGTCTGAAAAATAATATTCTACACCTTTCAACTGACTGAGAGAAATAAGATGTTTTTGAATAGAAAGAAGAAAACATTCACCTGCATTCGAAGGAGATCAGAAAGATGAATTAATCTACTGATAAATATTAATCATCAAGTCCAATTAATTGTTCCAGCAACTGAGTTTAAAACCCAGGAAATTTATAAACGTGAAAACAACTGCTGTATTTCATCCACTAAAAGAATCATGCTTGACAGGAAGAGAAGAAAAATTAATATAAAGATTTCCAAATTGTCCACTAAAGCAAATAATCTCAATAGGATCATCATCATCAAATAATTATACACTTTAAGAAAGAGATTGTTCCAAAGAAACACGGAAATTGTTGCTGCCAAAGATAGACATTAAACAAGAGAAATTTGACTCATTAGAAGTCGCTACAAAGAACTGGTAATATAAAAATTTTTTTTGATATATTTTCTTTATGATAGCAGAGTCTTAATAAAATTTTAGCAATAAAGTGGTATATTTTATTTAAAGAACTTTTAAAGACTATTCAGATCGATTAAAACCAAGAATGTCTTACTAATAATAACTTTGAGCTTCATAAATGATCTTGAATGTATCAAAATTATTTGTTTATTAATTTACAGTTATGAAATATTAATGTGTAAAATAATTTTTTGTATTATTATTTTGGTTTTAAATAATATTTTGCTATTATGGGATAAAACACGAACATACATAATAATATTTATATGTGTATAATTGCGAGTGAATGTGAAGTAATAAGTAGTATTAAAATATTAAATTAGTTTGTTTTAGGAAAATATAGCATTTCAGCGCTTAGAAGAGAGGGGGAGAGAATAATTTAAACTTGTTTCTAAAACTTGCTCTTTCCAATTTTACTAACAATTATTTTTGTCATTCTACTTACATGTTAGATTTATAAAGTATGTGTGCTAATGAGTGAATATTTTTTTTTATGAAATACTTTTCTTGTGGATGGAACATTTTAACAAATTGGTTACCCAATTTAATACAATATACTAATGAAATACATTTACGGGAAAGGGGAAAGAATTTAAAATTTAATGTTATGATTTTAAAACAGTCGATTATGATTATTGTTGTTATTGTTAATATAAATTTTCATGTAAATATAGAAATTTTTAAGTATATGTTAGAAATGCAGTAATAAATATTAGTTTATGTTATTAAATGAGGCGTATATAGTTCATTAAGAGTAGTCTTTATCAAGTGTGATCATTCATCATCAATGGTTGAATATTAGTTGTTTAAGATATGATTAAATATGCTAAGATTAACAATAATTATGAATTTCTTTACAAAAATTAGGTTTTATGTTTAGGCTTAGTCCTAAAGCTGTGGTTGAAACCATTGTCATTATCATCATCATTATCATCATCATCATCATCATCATCATCAACATTTTAATTAATGAGCTGTTTAAATGTTTAAAGGCCATAAATAAATATTGATTTCATAGTATTTTGATTTCTTAGTATTATTACAACCACCATCCCATCATCTATTTCATGCAAGGATGAGTGAATTGCCATCCTAAATTAATAGTAATCTGAGCTAGTAAAACTTAGAAAAAAAATATTGAAACACATTTGTTATGCTAAGATCTAAGAAATGATTTATGCCTAATGAATTTCACTTCAGTTTAAAGATGTTTTATGTTACCTAGATGTTTATTTAAATATTAGTGCATGCAGTGCTATGAGTCTAAAATCAAAATCATACATTTTGTAAGAAATAAGGTACCAAAAGGGATTCAAGCCCAGTACCTGTGAAAGGTTATTAGATATAACTGTGTCTAGATTCAAATAATATAGTGGCACCCTGCTAGACCATATTCACTTGGTATTTGTTTGGATATGCACTTAACATCAAACCAAGAAATGAAAGTGGATAAAATCTACTGTCTGTATACCTGAGCAGATATTTTATTGAGTTACTAGTGTACTCACCTCATGTAATTTCCATATACCTGAGTTATAATAGTTGTTATTAATAATTTGTTTATAATTATTGATATTGTGATATCTTGAGGAATCTAATTATAGAAGTGTTTCATTTAATCCAATGACCCTTAATATGATTGATAACTCAGTCTGAGCTTTTTGTTTAATAGCCACTACTCAGGTATTCTTCTCATAATTTAATTAAAGCTACAATGCTTTTCGTTTATTAAGCTAAAGATTTATATTGGAATCTTTTTGAGATAAAATAAATATTATAATTCTCTTTGATTACTTTATTTAATATACTTGGATCTTATTTATTATTGATCCCTTTAATAATGTTACAATGGTGCCCAACTGGGGTTTGATATTTTACCATATACCTGAAAAAGGGAGTCTATAGAATGATAGAAAATGTGTGGTTAAAAAGAGAGAAATTTTTTTTTAGTAAATTTTTTTTCAGCAAAATTTTTTTTTTTTGATTTACAAAATTTTCTTGGCTATATAGTATTGTTTAAATTTGTGTGTGATGATGTTTAATATGATTTAATTTTTCATTGATGATGATAAAATGGGTACAGCCATAAAACAGCTTGGTTTTTTTTAATCAATTTTGAAAATAGATGAATATCACAACTTAAGACAAAGGTGAAATAAACAATAGAATTTTTTTTTGTGGAACATTAAAATGATTTATTGCCAGATAGGATAGGCATAGTAATAGTGATGAATTATGGAATAGTAGTTTCATGTGTGTTTGGGGAGTTCATTTTGTAAAAAGTCTAATATGATTTTGGAGGTTGGATTGGATGGTTGATCGTTGGAGTTTGGTTGCTTAGATTGCAGTTTTGATGATGAGTGGAGAGTTTTGTCATTGCCTTGAGAATGCTATGTATTCGTGTAACTCATGAATGATCAAACCCAGTCACTGCTTCAACCCAATTTATAAGTTATCTTCATTTTATCATGAAGCAGTTAACAGCAGTCCTGCCATGATATCAGCCTATAAGTCTCCAAGAGAGAGAGCACGGCATAGTTTTCCAATCCAGTTTATATGTTATTCTTATTTTATCATGAAGCAGTTAACAGCAGTCCTGCCATGATATCAGCCTATAAGTCTCCAAGACAGAGAGCAAGGCTTAGTTTTCTGTAGTCCTTAATAAGCAGGGAATTCTTTGATACTATCCACATAAGACTCCAAGATAGAGAGCAAGGCATAGTTTATCCATTTTAGCCTCTAAGACTTACTTTTTTATTGCAACAGAATTTGCATCATTCAATCAAGGGTTGTGGTAGTTAATAGTGATCGAATTGGGATGATCTTCTGAGTGCTCATGATACATTGTGTGATTATAGTGCTGTGACTGAATTCTTTTATTTATCTCAAGATTGTGAACTGCTAGTCATTCTGTGGACTGTCAATATCTGTCGGATTTCTAGGAGAATGGATGAATGTATAATTTGGGCTATTGCAGACAGACATGCACTATATAGATTATGGTTGTGTAGTTCATCAAATAAGGACATTAAATTTTTTTTTGTATTTGTAATGCATGATAAGGTAAAAAGCAAATAAGTCAGTTAGTCAAAGAGAGGTGTCAGACAAGGAAGGGATGTGTGGGTTTTTGGTGGTCAGGGAAGAACAGATGGGATATATATAATTTTATAAGTGAACTAAATAATACAACAGAGGATGTTATGGAAGAGGAGGGTGTCCCAATCCTAGGGATCAGTGAGAGTTTTTATACTGATGAAGATGATAAGGAGATTTCCCTTAAAAAACAAAAAGGAAGAGTGGAAATAGAGAAAGATGCCTTTAAAATTAGTGGCCATGATACTGCCTTGAGTGTGGAAGTAGATGAGGAGCCAGAAGTTGGCCAGACTCAGATGGCAAAATAAGCACCATCTGAGATGGAAATAACGATGAGGCAGATGCTTAAAAGTATGGAAAGTCTAAAAGAGAATACTAAGAGTTTAAAAGAAAGTCATAAAAGTTTAGAACAGAAGATGGAGAAAAATATAGAAAGACTAAGAGAAGACAGTAAGCAAGGTATAAAAAGTCTAAGAGAAGATAGTAAGCAAGGAATAGAAAGTTTGAGAGAAGATCTCAAAGCCAAGATAGATAACTCTATTGAAAGCAATAACCGAATAATCATGGCCTGGGAAACAGAGATTGAAAAACCTCATATAGAGAAAACTACAGAAAGTATAATAGAGGATAGTCAGACTACTGATAATGGGGGAAATAACATAAAGTTAGATACACTGATAAAGGATAAGAAGTAGAAAGGCCAATAGTAGCTGCAAAACCAAGTCTCCCAGTAAAGAGAGTACATGAGGAGATGGCCAGAGAGCCGATTGGGGTAGATCATAAAGTGAAAAGAAGGAAAAGAGAGTGGGAGGAAAAAGTCCATGCACCAGATGAGGTGATAAAATTAAGAGAATCTATCTCTCTGAAAAATGTAAATGTTCAAATCTCTCTGAAAAATTTAAATACTATGAAAAAGTTAAAAATAAATTATGTCTGGTACAAAGAGTCAACCTTCCTAGAAAATTTAAAAATAAATTGTATATGGCCCAGAGAATCAACCTCTCTGGAAGATTTAAAGATGAATGATATCTGGTATAGAAAGACAATCTCTCTGGAAAACTTCAAAGTGCCTTATATATGGTACAGGGAGTCAATCTTTCTAGAAAGTTTAAAAATAAAGTATGTATGGTATAGAGAGTCAATCTCTCTAAAAAACTTCAAGGCGTATTACATATGGTACCAAGAGTCCATATTTCTAAATGGAGTCTGTAATAGGAGGTTAGATAAAATAAATCCTCCGGATATGTTTTATAAATATCCAGTCAAGATGAAAAATGGAAATATTAAAAAGGGACTGGATGTACGTGTGCATTTTTATGCAGACCACTATATAATTGGAAAAGAAAAAGCCATTCCAAATTACCAAGAAAATAGGAGAGAATGCTTTTATGCTTGCTACTCTTGATGGGAATAAGGGAACCTATAATGCTAGGAGTTTGATCCCTTATACTTCAGCAGAGTAGCTTGGCAAAGATCTCCAAATAAATCAGGATGCTAGATTTTCTAATGAAAAGTATATTTACCAGTAGTTAGAAATTTTTTTTTTATATATTATTAGTGTGTTTATTATTATTAGTGTATTTTATTGGTTATGATTTTTTTTCTTTTATTAGATATAGTTAAAATAAAAGTGCTGATGATTTTATCCGAAGGAGAGGAATGTTGTGCCATTACAATTTAGTCATTAGCTAAATTTATAGTAATGTAAATCATCATCACATTTTTATATAACAATAAATGAAGCTGTAGGGCATCCAAGTTTAAACCCTACAAGATCCAGTTTTAAAAGCTTTCGACAGAAAAAGAGTGGGTCAACAATTATATTCTTTATTTGTTTGTGTGTTTGTAGAAAGGTAATACACACATTTAAATTATTCAATATTTAATTTTTCTGTTAAAAAGCAATGTTATAACACATATGTATAGGCAGCGTGTGTTATAAAAGCTATTTAGTTAGCCATCATTAAATTTCAGATATTAAACATTTTAACTTTCTTTAAAACTAACCTATGCTTGATAAATTCTAATGTCTTATTCTATACCTCTATTTTGCTTTTCTATAATTGTAATTGGGATTTAAAAGCTAAGGATTTAATTTTAAATATTAGGGTTATAATTACTAAGCTAATGTCAGTTTATGAATGATTTGAAATGATAAAGTATGTGTGTACATTACATACAGAAATTTATATTTATTAAATATTGAAAGAAAAAGAAGGGTTAAATCTGTCAAATTATTTTTTTTTACAATTTTGTGTTAAGGGAAAATCTGTTGAATCAGATATCTATTTTTGTAGCAATTTTGTTTTTATAAATGATTGTTTGTCATTTTGAGAGCTTAAGCTTGGTGGGAACTCTAATTTTGAAATTGTCTCATCTTAAGATTAAAGGAAAGAAACTCTAATTTTAGATATTACAGATATACGTGAAAAAGGAAAAAGGATTAAGCCTATTTTTTTCTCAAGACAAAAGTGTCTGAAAACCAGGTGTGTGATTTTTTGGGTTGGTTAAAAAATAGAAAGTTACACTATCACTCTAATTGGGTGAGTTGACTCAAAAATCGGATATAAAAGCAGTCTGTAAAATCAGTTGTGATTATGATTATTATTGTGAGAGAGACTTTTTAAAAATTATTGAAACTAAAGCAGACAAACATTTTTAATTCTGCTAGATAACCTTTTTTTTTTAAAATCATTTTTTAATATCAAGTTTTGAATGTTGAAAATATAAGAATGGTGGGGTAGAAAAATGATATATATGTCTCATCTTTTACCTGACCATCATGGAGCTACAGATCATATAGGAAAGAAAAGATGTCTTGTCTAAAAAATAATATTCTACACCTTTCAACTGACTGAGAGAAATAAGATGTTTTTGAATAGAAAGAAGAAAACATTCACCTGCATTCGAAGGAGATCAGAAAGATGAATTAATCTACTGATAAATATTAATCACCAAGTCCAATTAATTGTTCCAGCAACTGAGTTTAAAACCCAGGAAATTTATAAAAGTGAAAACAACTGCTGTATTTCATCCACTAAAAGAATCATGCTTGACAGGAAGAGAAGAAAAATTAATATAAAGATTTTCAAATTTTCCACTAAAGCAAATAACCTCAATAGGATCATCATCATCAAATAATTATACACTTTAAGAAAGAGATTGTTCCAAAGAAACACGGAAATTGTTGCTGCCAAAGATAGACATTAAACAAGAGAAATTTGACTCATTAGAAGTCGCCACAAAGAACTGGTAGTATAAAAATTTTTTTTTGATATATTTTCTTTATGATAGCAGAGTCTTAATAAAATTTTAGCAATAAAGTGGTATATTTTATTTAAAGAACTTTTAAAGATTATTCAGATCGATTGAAACCAAGAATGTCTTACTAATAATAACTTTGAGCTTCATAAATGATCTTGAATGTATCAAAATTATTTGTTTATTAATTTACAGTTATGAAATATTAATGTGTAAAATAATTTTTTGTATTATTTTGGTTTTAAATAATATTTTGCTATTATGGGATAAAACACGAACATACATAATAATATTTATATGTGTATAATTGCGAGTGAATGTGAAGTAATAAGTAGTATTAAAATATTAAATTAGTTTGTTTTAGGAAAATATAGGATTTAAGCGCTTAGAAGAGGGAAGGGGAGAGAATAATTTAAACTTGTTTCTAAAACTTGCTCTTTCCAATTTTACTAACAATTATTTTTGTCAATCTACTTACATGTTAGATTTATAAAGTATGTGTGCCAATGAGTGAATATTTTTTTTTTATGAAATACTTTTCTTGTGGATGGAACATTTTAACAAATTGGTTACCCAATTTAATACAATATATTTAAAATTTAATGTTATGATTTTAAAACAGTCGACTATGAGAATGAAATTGAAAACACAAAAAATATTTTCAATCTAAGCTCAATAGCTTATATAGTCATATGGGTCTGAACTCAGTTCAGCATCCATACATTTTGGTGACTTTGGCTCTTTTGCAACCATAGCCACCACTATCCTATTAGGCAGGATTGGTGTTAAACCATTAAGCATCACATGATCACATTTCCTATACTAGCACATTAATTGTTGATAAACAGAGCAAAACTCTCCATACAGTGTTGCCACCTGTGCTAAACAGAGTAATCAATGGATAGTGGTGGCTATGGTTGTAAAAGAGCCAAAGGCACCAAAATGTATGGGTGCTGAACTGAGTTCAGACCCATATGACTATATAAGCTATTGAGCTTAGATTGAAAATATTTTTTGTGTTTTCAATTTCATTCTCATAGTTTTGTAGTTAAGTAGAGATAAAAGGTGGTTGCTGGAGGGTTGCATTAGATCCTAAGATCTAGATGCAGTGCTCTCAGATCCAAAGCTCCTCACTGACGAAGGCCACAAGCCAGAAACTAGTCTGGGGATATTGGATGAGTAGGCATTGGATAGGGATTTTATGCACAAGCCTTCTGGCATCCATTGATTACTCTGTTTAGCACAGGTGGCAACACTGTATGGAGAGTTTTGCTCTGTTTAAATGTTATGTGTATTTAAATTCGTATAGTTAACATGAAGTTAATGTTAAAATTTATATAGTAACTTTTTTTTTTAAAAAAATGAGATTACAATATTTTTTTTTTGTTATGTTAAAAGATTTTGCTGTTGATATATTTTTGATAATTTTATGTGGAGTAACGATATTGTCCTTTTATTTCCATCAAAAAAATTTTTTTATTGTGCTTGGCTAAAATAAAAACATTTAAAATTAAGATAAAATAGACAAAATATTCGAAATACTATTCAAATTTATGACTAAAACCTAGAGTAAAATATTTTTGGAGATTAAAAACCAAAGTAAAAAATACATTGGATTAATTATTCTTTGTTATCAAAAGAAAAATATTTCTGTTAGCAAAATAAATGTAATTAACTATATATTGTACTCTGCCAATAGAATAATGATCCTTAGATAACATTGCAAGTCCTTAATTAAGCTATACTTTTTATTTTCTCCAGGTACAATTTTATACTTTTATTATTTTAAATTATCTTTAATTTATACCAGTAATGATGAGACCCACTTATCCTATTAAACAAGCTTACATACCCTTTACACAAATTCCAAAGTATTTGCTCAATGCCATAAGAATACTACAATACTCCTCCTTATTATCTAAATATTCCAATGACTAACAATAATACCTATATAAATATAACAAAACATTTATCACAGCTGCCTTACAAGCAGTCGTCCTGGGTTCACTTCCCGGCGGATGCTTTCACACAGGAAAAAAAAAATCATTAACTTTAAGATAAATTCTTTAATAAGTTTGTACTATCATTTTATTGCATGTTCATTATTTCCAATCATTTCTACTCTTAGATCTCTATAATTAATAATAATAATACCAATATTATAATGAGAACTCAGGATTATCATTAATTTTTAATTAGCTATTCATTCAACCTATAAGATATTAAGAGGGATTTTACTTAATTCTATAGGTAGTGTAATTAAAAAAAATTCTAATTACCTTAATTTATAACTAAAATTATATTACCATTTTATATTTTATGATCTCTAATACTTTGATAATAAATAATCACTTTTATTGCAACAATAAATAATTAATAATCTGATTTTCTACAAATAAACATACTTTGCCACATTTAGAATATTTATTTCATTGATGATTTAAGTCAGCGTTTCCCAACCTGTGGTACGCGTACCACTGGTGGTACGCGAGTTGCTGGTTGGTGGTACACAAAAAATAATCAATAATGGCGGACATAAAAAATAAAAAAAAATAAATCATAAAAATATCATAGAAACGTTTTTTCCTATAATTCATAAAAATTATTTTAATGAATAATATTATACAGTAAAGTTGTTAATATGTACAGTCGATGATCGAAAATCCAGCAATTGATATCGTTTTGTTTTTTTTTGAAGTGCACTTTTAAATTTAGCCGTTAGCCACCAGTAACTTGAGATGTCGCCGCCACTGTTGTCATAGTGCTGCACTCTCATTCACTTCACCGCATGACTTACAAGTGACAGGTTATTGTTTGTGATTGTATCGTCTTTGTTTATTAAAATTCATTGATCCCTATATAACCTGCTTATTCGAACTTAGACAAGAAGCACAGATTTTGTTTTTTTAAGACAATCCTTTTGATCTCTCTTCGAAATTGTATGATTTTGATTGGCTTCAGGTGCTTGCATATTTATCTGATATTTTTTGCAAATAAATGAACTTAAATTTGACACTTCAGAATAACTCGATAACGATCTTTAATGTTAATGATAAAATTGAAAGTATGATTAAGAAATTAGATTTTTGGAAACAGTGTATTGAAAACAATCAACCGGAAAAATTCGAAACTCTATATATTTTTTGTTTGAAAATAAGGTTAGTCTGTCTCAAGATATACAGAAAATATAATAGCACATTTAACAGGATTAAAATTGTCTTTCATGGAATATTTTCCAAAACCCGAAAACACAAATGATAAGTGGATTTGAAACCCCTTCTATGAAGAAAATTTAGAAAAAGCTACATCATTATCAATAAAAGAGAAAGAAAATTTAATAGAATTATCGACACAATCTAATTAATTTTGGTTAAACATTAAAGAATATGAACAGTTTTCTGAGAAAGCTCTTAAATTATTATTACCATTTACTAGTATGGAATTAGTAGAAAGAGCTTTTTCTTCATATATTTTTTTAAAAAAAAAGTATTGAAACAGATTGAATGCAGCTGTAGACTTAAGGGTAATCTTGCATCTTCTGAAACAAATTTCAAAAAATTATGTTCTTCGAAACAAGCACAAGGATCTCATTAAATTTATTTTATAAAAACATTTGATTATGATAAAAAAATATATTAATTGGGTTTTTATAATTTTGTGTTTTTATTAAAACCATTTATTAGTAAATGAAAAATGACAAAATAGTAGATAAATATGATACTTTGAACAAACACATACATATATATTACAGTGAGTTTATAATCCAGCATGACGTTTAGGCATGTTACAATGTAATTTGTCTCATTATGTGATGTGAATACATGGTCACCCTATAATATGTATAATGCAAATAAAATAACACACTCGCAATAACAAATTTCACAAAATACAATCATTTTTATGAAGTGGTACAATTTAGCATGATATACTACCAAGTGGTATGTGAGCCAAAAAAGGTTGGGAAACACTGATTTAAGTGATCATGATAGGTTGTAATAAATTAATAGATCTTTTAAAATATGTTATTCTTAAATAATTATTATACACTATCTTATGCTTAAGTGAATTCTTATTCAAATTTTAAATTGTATACTTTGATTAATATGCACAGTATAATTAGTATTTTATGAAGATGGTGTAGTGATGATGACTTCAACCAAAGAAATGCAATTCTAAATACTGAGTTAAACATATAAACATTAATTTTATTAACATATTATTTACAAAATATTTGAATAATTATTTTTAAAATAATAAATAACTTAATGTAGAAAACATATAATAATAACACATAATATATCCCAACATTCAAATATTTGTATTTTCCCTTAATTATAATTACCTAATAACTGAAATTAAATACCCCATTTTAATAAGATATGATTCTATTGTTGTACCAAACTATTTTCTTGTGTAATAAAATTATATATATTATGCTATAACATAATAATAATTCCATTTTATATATTTCTATGTATACCTATTGCCCTTTGTAGGTTCTGTTAACAAGATTAAAAAATATATACTATTGTTTTTTTTTTTTTATATCTCATGACATGTTATCATTTGATCTTTTTTTTTTTTTTTACCTTAAACCAATAAAATGGTAATTTAATAATTATTGAACCATTGTTTTTTTTTCTTATATCACATTCAGTTTTCTAATAGCCTTGCTAAATAAAATATTATATTGTGTACTTTAAAAATATGAAAAAATGATCTTATTCTGAACTAATCTAAACTTAAGGTTTATTATACTATCCTAAATATTGATATACATTTTGATACATAATAAAATAAGAAATCCTGATATAAATTTGCAATAAATCTGTAGAAATAGAAGGTTTGGAATCTCTGATATCTCTGAGAGATGGGATCTTGTTAAGTAAACAAATTAAAAACTTTATAATTAGTGAAAAAGAACCAAAAGCTAAAGATGCAAATAGAAAACATTGCTACAATTGCTTGGTATAACAAATGAAGTTCATAATCATTGTAAAAAGTTAAATTGCTTCAGTGTAAAAGGTAATTTAAATTTATATTAAGTAAAAAAATGGTTTGTTTCACTAGGCATATAAGTATATATAATTAATAGTATCATTATTGAAAGGACTAATACAAATTAAATTCCCTCAATTATTCAAATCTGTGAAAGGAATAATAAGTATCATAGAGATTGAACTTTGTAAAAGTATAAAACTATTAAAATTAAATTATGAAGTGTATTTTTTTTTACAGTGAGTAAAATGCTAAGAAGTTTTAAATATTTTAGTAAAGAAATGTTTTTGATATTCTTGAAAATTATTACAAAACAGCAGACAAATCCAAATTTAATAGAGATGATGCAAAGTTTGGATAAAAAACTTTTACAAAAATTATTTTAAATGTGAACTTTTTATTGGTGGAAATAGCAAAATTTCTATTATTATCCATAAAGTGTCATTCAAATACAACCAATTGGGAGTAACATTGACCATAAACAATTTCTAAGTGAAAATAAATATATTAACAAGTTAAATGGACAGTTCTCACATTTTGATATTACTAATGGGTAATTTGAAATACCTATTACAGGTAAAACTGACTGTTAGCGGCCACAACATTTTGCCCTCTATTTTTAAAAAACTGAACTATATATTTTTTGTACTAAGTGTGTCTAACTATAAATAAACTATATCTAACTATAAATGTTTTTATATAAAGGTTAATAATAATTAAAAATAAACTTACATTTTCATGCGTAGTTTTGAGCTATGCACACGAGGAAATTCACGAAAACAGTGTCATGTTCATGCATACCCCTAAATGCAAATTCCTGCAAATAGGATGGATAAAAGAAGTACAATTCATCAATCTCCACTATCTATGGTTCACCATTGTCATCAAATCCACTGACAAGTGCTGGATTTCTGTTGAAATATGTAGCACATTCTTCCCGGCAAAAATGACACCAGTCTATGAGCATTTGCTTGCTAACCTCAGTCTCACAAACAATAAAGTGCATTGGCAAATTATTTGCCCAACAAATTGTGGCAAAAGTAGTTCATAATTTTGACAACAGGGACATCTTTTGTGACACTTGTTAAGTTTTGACACATAACCTAGTGCAAAATTGCTCATAAAAATGTACATTTTTTTAAATTTTATTTATTAACCTTCATGTAAAAAACACATTTATAGTTAGATATACTTTACAATTACATAGTAAGAATAATGTAGTTCGAATCATGGATAGTGGAGATCGATGAATCATACTTTTTTCATCCATCCTACCTGCAGGAACTTGCATTTAGGGGTATGCATGGACATGACACCGTTTTCGTGAATTTCCTTGTGTACATAGCTCAAAACTAAGCATAAAAATGTAAGTTCATTTTTTTTATTATTAACCTTTATGTAAAAACATTTATAGTTAGATATAGTTTATTTATAGGTAGATACATTTAGTATAGTTAGATACATTTACTATGAAAAAAATATAGTTCAGTTTTTTAAAAATAGAGCGCGAAATGTGGCCGCTAACACTCAGTTTTACCCCTATTACATAGTAGACGGAAATAATGTATCTGATCAATTTTAAAAATTTAGAGCTAATCTTAACTTTGAGAACTCTATTTGGAATGGGGAAAAAATTAAAGTTTTTATACCATATTATTATGGATGCAGTATAAGACCTGACCCTAAAAGATTACAGTGGTCAAAAATTTTCAAAAATCAGTGAATGTGAAAAACATTAAAAACTTTCCTGAGTCTAATAAATTCTTATTATAAGTTTTTAAGAAGAAAAAACCATGTGACTACATTCCTATATGGTTTACTTTGATAAAAAGCACTGTTGAATTTGGAAGGAATTACAGAATAGTAAGCCAACTATTGATCCATTTTAATAATAGTTTGGTTATAATATTAATGATAGATGGATTATATAATAATAGTACTCAGTCATTCTTCATAAAGCCAACTAAACAAAGGGGTATTAATAATAATTTCAGCTATGAAAAAAAAATTTCAGATGTTTAAAATAATAACTAATTATTAGTCATTATATTATTACATAATTTTTTTTTTAAGAAAATGGGCTACATAAAACCTGGTGATGCATTATCTCATCAGATATGACAGAAAAAATCAGAAAACAAATAAATTATGAAGACTACTAGGAGATGACATTGATTATCAGTAAGATAATAGTATTATGGAATTAGAAACTATCAGAAGCTTACGAATGTTTTGAGGATAAATGGCTTCATAACTGATCTGCAAACTTCTACACATACTCATGGAACATGTGAGAGCAACTATCAGTATTGTGGCCAGAAATAAAGTATTGATCACATCTCAGGAACATGCTAAAATTTGAGATATGCTATACCAAGGACATCCTGGCATAATGAGAACTAAAGTCCTATATTATATTATTAACCTAGGATTTGAGAAGAAATTAAGGCTTATATAAAGAAATGTAAATTATGCCAATCAACAGCAAATATAACATCCAAGAAATATTCTTCATGAAGAAAAATAAAGAAACTATGATCTCATATTAATATAGACCACACAGTCTCATTCAAATATATCTTTTTGGTCCTTATTAATGCAGGCTTTAAACAAGATGACTATAAACTAATGAAAAACACAATTTCAATGGAGACCATTTGAATGTTAAAATAATTTTTATATAGCATTAGATACCAGAAGATCTATTGTCAAATGATGATCATGAGTTATCTTTGCCAAATTTAAAGCATTGGGGAATGGGGAAGACTGTGTGGTGTGAAACATATCTGAACTTCAGTATATCATCCTGAATCAAATGGGATTGTTACTTAAGTATTTTCTAATATTAAATTATGTAAAGTAAGTCACCCACTAAGACTACCTGATTTTTTGAGGTTCATATTATGCTTAGCAAAAATCTAGGTTTATTCATTCTTAATTTAAATTTGTTAATACAATTAATATGATAATTTACAGTGATTTTAAAAATAATTTCATTTGATGAGCATTAATGTTATTATTTCGTTAATAGACTATTGGTTTACAAATATAATCTATCAATTGTTTCGAGTGTAACATGGATCTAAAAATATTTTTCATTAAAGTGGATAAGCAATGACTATTGTAACATATAGAGGGAATTTGCATTTCATGACTTTGTTGGTTATGACTTTAGTAATTAATCCTATTGTCTAATATGGAATTGAAAAGCAATTTGTTATTAACTTTTTGAATGCATGCAATATTATATATACTAGATACATCAATGATTTATTTATTTGTGCATCTTATGATTATAGTCGCCATTTTTAGTAAATTAAATAATTTTTGTGATGTCCAATGCATTGTGAAAAAAATCATGTCAAATATTAAAATATTTAGATTTATGGCTCTACTCTACTAGTTATAAAAGTGAAATTATTGATGGATTGTCTATAATGCAAATTTATATAAACACTAAGCATAGTGTAAAATAAATAAAAATAGAAACTTTCCTAATTTGTCTACTCAGAAAATTTGATTAAAAAATGAATGATTACCTCATGTTATAAGGAAAAGTCCTGGGTTTAGATTCTCTAGTTTATGAAGTATAATAGCAGGCTTTGTAATCATATAAACTGTAAGTTTTAAATATAAACCATGCCTAAATTGGACTGTCACTAATTCCGAACATAGATAAATGAAGAAGGATAAATCTCCAGCTGATACTATATTTTTGAAGAAATTGTTTTCTATAATATACTACAGGAAAATGAAGATTAATCTAAAAAGGAAATGTTCCTAACATTTGAATATGAGATATAGACATCAATTTTTTTTTTATGAGAAGTCATGTGACCATTTTTGTCAGCCAAATCAGAGCAATGCTATTATTTATATGAAGAAGAATGTTCGATGACATAAAATTAAAGTCTCTTGGTTTTTAAAATATTTTAATTATGCTATTAATCTTAAAATTATAGTTTGCCATGTAACCCTTAATAGTTTTTTTTATTAATAGTATAATATCTACATTACTGTTGATTACGTTTATTGACTTTCTTAAAGATGCACATCATCAAAAACTAATTTAGTTTATAACTTTTGAATTGATTATTATATAAACATTAAGTCAAAAAGTTTAATCAGACAATTACTTATATATATTTAATATATTATACTGCATTACTATAAATATAATAAAAAATCAAAGATATGACAGTATATCATATAGGAAGATAAATATGAAATAGTATTGAAAACTATAACTTTTCTTTTAGTGCAATTTTCTACATGTGTCTCAATTTGACTTTTCAATTAAGTTCCATTTATTTTATTACTTATAACTATTTTTATCTTACCTACTTTTTGATCTGTTTCTTACCCTTTATTTTCCTTTTAACATATCTTTCATAATTACTTTGCCTTGGAATATAGTATAATTTTTCTTATTTTCTCAGGTATCTTCCCTCACTTATTCTTTTCAACATTTCTAATTTTATTTTATAACCTCCATATTTCTAAAGCATGTAATTATTTCTCTTTTTGTCTAATTGCCCACATGTGACTCCACATAAGTCTTTTTCTTAAATAAAATTCCAGTGGATATCAAATTAGCTTTCAACCTTGATTAAAAATCTGTGTATTCTTGTTTATCACTTTCATTATTAGTTATCTAATTATACAAGATAACTTTCAATTCAGAACTTATTTATAGTGTTTTCATATTATCATCTACTTTCATTATATCAATTTTGTGTACATTTATTTAAATTACCAATCTTTTATAAACTCCATCAATTTAAAATAACCTTAATTTATTCATATTCTCTCAGAATATTGTCATATTATCAACCAATCTGATACAATGAATTTGTTCTTCCATTCTAATGTCATGATAAATTTAATACTGAATTCTTTTAAAATTAATACTGAATTTTTGAAGCACTTATTATTTATTTATTATGCATAATGAATAATGTTTTGGGGTTCATATTGTAACAGTCAAAACAAGTGTATCTCGTTAACATAGTGCAGAATTCGACCACCACACAGAACAGCAGCACCATCGAGTAGCGAAGCCACCCATGGTACCGAGTTTGAACATAGTTTATCGGTTCCACACTACAATCTACGGAACAACGCCTCTGATGCGACATAAGTAAACACTTCTTTAGGCACGGTGGTCAGGGAGATGCACGAGATTCATGGTTTTGTTTCCGAGTTGGCCAACAATAAAACGAATATTAATCCACATATATAATCGAGGAAATATATATAATGGGCATCAAATAAATGGAAACTTAACTACAGATGTACAGTTAAAATTATTTATTTACGTATTTAATAAAAAAAACATTATTAATGTTATTAATCATATTTTATATTCAGAGTTTCAATAGCTAATTGGCAATTTTACTATATTATTTATTTACGTATTTAATAAAAAAAACATTATTAATGTTATTAATCATATTTTATATTCAGAGTTTCAATAGCTAATTGGCAATTTTACTATATATAAAAATACATTTATTTGTAAAGAGCATTCATTTATATGAAGGCATAATCTAGCTACCTAAGGTTCCCGAGTGAGTATTTCTAATGCGTACTGTAGGGGATTTATAGTTTGCACTGCAAGAGTCACCCATGGCGGCGGACATACATTTATTTATTAAAAATATTTATTTTACGACTAAGGGCGAACATTTATTTGAGAGTGGATGATGAAGATAATGCCGAGGCGGAGTGATATAGAGAATGAAAACTAAATAAAGGAACACGTGGTACGCTTTAGAAGGGCGATATAAAATGGCAGCACTGAAACTGCAATGCCGTGAATAAGTTTATAAGGACTTCGGGTTGGTCTCTGCCTCGACCCAAAGAGGTAAGGTGTCACATGAGCATAACCAGGGACAAGTGGTCCGTGTCGCAATTTGCCAGCTGGCTGCGTGATGGTCGTCAAGCCCTATGGGAACATTATCATGTCCACTTGTGTAGGACGACTGGGGTTAATTCAACCCTATAGAATCCGGAGTATTCACGGTGTGGAATGAGCCATTGTGGCTTCAAAACGTAACACATGTATAAGATCTAAAAGATTATGGTAATATTTAACTAGATTTCAAACTCGGCCCCCCATTATCAATGTTGACTGAAAGAAAATTGGTGACTCTCAAAGAAATGAAATTTCCATAATTATTCATTTAAAATTTAATAATAAAAAAAAAATATCTAAAAAGGGGACTTATTACAGCGAGCATGCCAGCTGTTACGAAGTAGTAGACCCTGCATTACAATAACTGATTCTTTGAATGCGTGTCAATTTATATGAAATTTAAGTTATTTATAAAGCAAATATTAATGACAATTCGACACGCATTCAATGTTCAAGCAATTATGGATTTAGCTTTAAAACTACGACAATTATGAGAAGGTAATATTTCAATGATAATTATAAATAAAGTGTAGATTTGAGAAATACACACCTAAGAAGGATAGAGGGAGGTAAGCTAGATTATGCGAGAAATTTACAGATTACCTTAATTCTCAAATTTTAGTTTCACAAAATTACAATTTTAACATTTAGAAGTTAGACAAATAGTAGGAGATGAGCTATAGCTTATTTACTAGAGTACTCTATAATTTGGAATACACACACAGGTACCTGTTTTATAAGATGTTTTCGTCATTTGTTTAATAGTAGATTGTTCGTGATTAGCAGTTTTCTTTCTTGTCTTTGGTTTTTTTATTGATTTTAACAGCAGTGGCTTTCTTGTTTATTTCAGGCAGCAGATCATTATGGTGTTTTTAGGATGGGCAAGGTGAAGTTCGGCATCTGGTGGGCCATCTCCCGATGGAGAATAATCTCGGTGCTCGGTCATACCTTGGCAATATCAATTTATTTTAAGATATTTTAGACTCTCCACTCGAGAGCAAAGCTAAAATTCAAGTCAAAGTCTCCAGCAAGTCCAAGATGGCCCCCTTTTTTTATCTTGATCTTTTAAGTTTTTTCTGTTGAGATATTTTTAGGTTTTCTTTATCTTGCCCTCAGGATAATCAGTGCTTTTGCTGGTTTTAATTAGAAAGAAATCTGCTGTGCTATTGTTTGTTTTGTTGTTTTTTTTTACATTCGTTAATTACATTTTTTTGGAATTTTCCTATAATTAATTTATTATCTATCACTGACCGATGCTTTTAAATTTTCAAAGACAAAAGGGAATAAAATTATTTTAACTTTAATTAATTATTGCATCAGATTTTGTTAGAATTATTATTTAACGAAATTTAAACTAAGCAATAAATACAAATTTTATAAATTCAAAATAAATGATTAATATTACACAAGATTTATTTAGCTAAAGAAATCTAAATTATATTACTTTATCCGTATTTATTGCCTTTAATTTGAGATCGAAATGTGTGCGTGTTTATGTTGAATTCTACATATATTTATACATTTTTAATATTGTTACACACACAACTCGATACCAAAAGTTTAAATTTGGGTGGGATAGACCGGTCAGTGAGAGACGACAGAAAAAGGTGAAACTTGAGATTCGAATACGAATCTCACTGTTTCAATATATATATATATATATATTGTAACCAGTTGGGTTACATCACACACACTAATATAGTGTATGTGAATATATATATATGTAAAATAAAGGAAAAGTAGAAATAAACATAGAATAAATTTTTGTAGATATTTTTCTATATTTTCTAAAATAAAATAATACTAAGTAAAGAGTTAAATAATAACTCCAATTTAAAATAAAAATTGTATTATGAAATTAATATTTTAAAAAGGTCTGATAAATATTATTTGTAATTCTGATTTTGAAATTTAAATATAAGCTTGTTTTTTGTTAATTTTGAAAACTTATGTCTATTTTTAAAATCTTTTAATTAATACTTGTATAAAATATCTTTTTTAATTAATGCTTGTTTTCATTTCTATTATGTAGTTAAAAATCTTTATAGATTAAAAATTCTAAAGGATTATCACACCTTTGGTCAAATTCCAAAGATTAATGTAAAAACATGAAAATCACACTTTGATAGAAATTTCCAGCTTGTTTCCAAATGGATTAAAGTTAATTGAAAACAGCCACTGGGTTTTTGTCACCTGACCTACCCAAGGTTATAAAAGACTGATAAAAAAATATCAGTTTTTGCTTGTAGTTTGTAAGAGTTGACCAGAGGAGTCTGGTTGTAGTATTTTAAGCATTGGCCAACTGGCCACTGCATAGTCTGATTAATAGTTTTTTGTAAGAAGGGTCAGCTGAAAATTTTAGTTGGTTATATATTTTGTTGCAACTTGATGAAGTTTGCAGCAGTTGGTTTTAGCTGACCGAGAGTTGGCAAAATAGCTACTATGAAGTTATGTAGCTGAAGGCAGAACATTAGATTTAAAAGCTACTAATATTTCCTTCTCAGGAGTTTGAATTCACTTGAAAAAAATGACCCACTTCTTTGTGCTGTAATTCATAGTCTTAAACAGAGAGGATAGTTGCTTGTCTAAAATTTATTAAATCAAAACAGCTGCTTGCCAGGAAAAATCCTAGACAGAGATCAACTACAGACCAAGATTTTACATGGATTATGTACCTTTACCTGATAGTGACAGCAAACTTGGATTATATTTTTATGATGGATCAAAAGAACCAGCTTGCCCAAGAGAAAACATAGGTGGATGAAGAATTAATTATATGTATGCTATTTCAGCTATATGCAAAGAGCACGCATAAACGTATATATAGCTGGTGAGTTATTTAAAATAATTCTTATAAAAATAGACATGTATAGAACAATATTATTTTTAAGTCGGTTAAAAATCTATATATTTCAAAAGAATATAAAGTAATTTTGCTGGAATTATAATTAAGAGTCAAGAATAATTCATTGACCATCTCGTTTTAAAGGCAAAATAGACATTTTTGAACAAGAATTCTCTGGACATTATTTTGAAAAAAAATATTTATAAAAAAAAAAGTAAAGAATCGATGATTCAATAATTTAATTTAAAAACGTTGAAAATTAATCAACAAATACCTGTCAAAAATTGACTATACTTTTTTTTAAGGGAAAAAAAGAGAATTTATAAATTGAGACTAATTTTAAATTATATCTATATTTTGTTTATACACACACGTATATGTATGAAATTTGTGCATATTTTCCAAAGAATTTAATAATGAAAATATAATATTATTGCTGTTAAGTTAAAATATGGTGTAAATGTCATCGTGCACACACACGCACACACATATGTAAAATTACATTTTGAAAGTGATGCGTGAATTTGTACTTTTTAGGTTTATGGTGAGTCTATAGTTAGGCGGGGCTGTCTGGATGCAGATGTCCATGGCACTCCGATGCATATGCTCGGCACAATCCAGACCTGGATGTTGTGCTCCGAGAGTAGTCCAGCAGTGTGTATATATAGGCCTCATGTATAGGTCTTGGTTTCATGAATAGACCAAATGAGTAAACCCTTAAGACTCACAGAAGTTGAGCAGGGTTGGCTAAGTGTCAAATTGTTTTTTTTTCTGGCTCCTATTCTTTGTTGGATGATTCTTCTAGGTACAAGAGAGTTAGTGCTTAAAAATGAGGTATTTTCTCACGACGTCATGGAGGTTTGTGTACTGATAGTCTACCTTGGCTCTCTACTTATCATGGCATGGAGAGCTGCAGTTCACATATTCATTTTTACTATCTCATCTTGCCTACTTAATCAGCATTAACTAATCAAGCAAAAAGAGATTTTAAAATTTATATAGTTTTTTGGATTGTATAAAACGATATTATCTTTCATTTATTAAAAAGAAAAAAAGAGACATTTTTAAAGTAAAGCAAACAAGCAAATAACTTCATGTATTAAAAAAAAGAAAAAAGTGATATAAACTAATCGATAAAGAGTGGAACTTACTATAAAATAAGAAAAGCAATTTATACATTTCAACAACGAGTAATTGTGAAAATAACTTTTATTATCATAACAAGTATGTAAATTTTATGAAATTATTAATTATAAAAGTATTGTGTGACAAAATTAAATTTGTTAATAATCTGTGCAATTCTATATGTGTTGTAGTAAACCTAGCATAAGTATTTGTATTACTTAAAACATAATTTAAAAGCTTAATCATGTATTATATTTATGTAAAAATTAAATATGTTCAGAAATCACATGCATGTATGTATGCGTATATCTGTCAATTGTATTGCAGGTACCAATGCTTATCAATTGTAACACATATGTAAAATTTAATCATTTTTTTTTTATAATTATTTTATGTCAATTGTATTGTAAATAACAATGCGTGTCAGATAGACACTTATATGTAAAATTTTGATCATTTTTCTAAATTAAATGTTAATTCAAACATGTTTATTTTAATATCAAGCCACATGCATGTGTGCTGAATGGGTTTGAATAAACCTAATTTATTAATCATGTAACTCAATGAATACTTTTCAAAATCAGAACTCTCATAAGACCTTAATCATTTATTTTTTTTGTTATTAATAAACTTGTATTTAATTGTTAAAATTGTATTCCATCATCTCTTGTTCACATACAGTAATAGAGCCCATGTTCTCTGAGCTAGATTTCGGACACAGATAAATGGGGATGTGTTTAGTGCTTTGGGCATCCAGTGATGATCAATCATTATCCTGGTTGGCACAATAGAGGATACTCTTTAAAGCCCATGCACTATTATTTTTTTATTTTACTTTAGTCTTATTAAAAATTTAAGTTTATAGTTGGCCATTACAAGTGGCCTAAGCATTGATGATGATCAGCATGTTTTAATGTCCCAGCATTATTGTTTAGATTTTCTAGTTGTGTATTTTAATGGATAGGCACTAAGCTAGTGCATCCAAGTCATGTTTATATAATTTCCCAAGCTGGCAAAAGGCTCAATAGTTAGCCTGGTCTACAGAAGACCTATTTCCAATCCAGTCACAAGATTGACGATTGATTTACTGTACTGATGTATTATATTGTGGATCATTCATGATGAGTGATTATTTCTTTTGAGTACTCATACTTACTTTTATTTATAATGCTAGTTGATGATTAATTATTATAGTTGCTCTTATGAGTTAGCTTCTGATCTCTCAATGTTCTCACAGAGATTTTCTAATCTCATACTCTTATAAAATATTATATTACTTATTATATTTTGTAAATATTTCATTTCAAATGGACTGGGAATGATGATGTTTACTTCCTATACCCCCATCCCGTTACTATATATATATATATATATATATATATATATATATATATATATATATACTATATATATATATATATATATATATATATATATAGTAACCAGATGGTCATCCAACTCCACTCTTGGTTGGTTTTATTTCATAATGAGCATATTGTAGGAAGGAACTATTGATTGGCATTTCCCAATGCAGATATCACCCTCCTACAACAATATTTCCAGCTCATCAGAGGATGTAGCACTATAGAAACTGAAAGCATCTAGAAATTTATCTGTTTGGTTTCCCAAATGGTGCCACTAAAGTTCCACCTCACTACAACCTTACTTATCATCTGGCTATATGAACATAACTCAGGAGGCATGAGATTCTTGTGAGCAAGATGCAATGAATAACTAGTGATACAAAAATGGAACTAAACAACTAAAATTAATTTTAATAACAACAATTCCTTTTAATATAGTTCATTTGTATTCTTGTGAGAATTCATTTTCAGTTCAATGAGAAGAAGTCTAGAAGCATTTTATTTAACAATAACTTATTTGCAAATTCTAATATAGTTCATTCATATCCATGTGAAGATTCATTTCTAATTCAATTATGAGAAGAAATCCAAAAGCATTTTATTTAACCATAACTCATTGGCAATTCCTTTAAATATAGTTCATTTGTATCCATGTGAGAATTCATTTACAGTTCAATTATGAGAAGTCTAGAAGCATTTTATTTTTCAAGTATACATATACAGAGGTTTTATCACTTTATTTAGATGTAGTTTATTCAGATATTCATATAGGTCTTTATAATTCATTATCATTTGGTTATTCTAATATATAACAATTTCATGTTGTAGAGAACTATTACTCAGTTGAACATAGATATATATTTTCATATCAATTTTTATTCAGGTAGGCATTTAAACATTTATAAATCAAACATTTAATTATCCTAGTATATAGCACTTCCCGGTTTATAGATATTGATTATTCAGTCAGATATAGATGTGTATTTTTACATAAACTCTTATGCAGGTAAGCATTTAAATATTTATAAATCTCCCAGTTTATAAATATTTATTATTTAGTCAGATATAGATGAATATTTTTATATAAATTCTTATGCAGGTAAGCATTTAAATATTTATAAATCATCATCATTTAATTATTCTAATATATAGCACTTCCTGGTTGATAGATATTTATTATTCAGTCAAATGCAGACATATATTTTTACACATAAGTTTGTAATTAGCAATTCCCTGTTTATAGAACATTTATAATTTTGAGCATATAATGCAATTAATGTTTTCATATTATTTCATTAATTTTCTATTGTAAACTTTATTAAAAAATTAATAATTGATAGGTAAAACATTTTACTATTATAGAATTAATGATTGAATTATTTTCTAATGCTTACCTTTTAACTAGGGTCTTCATTTATTGCTGTTTTCTCTAAATAACTGAGGGGTTGGTCTTGAATGAATGGTATTGAAGGCTTGAAGTTTCACATGGTGAGCCGATAGAGAAAGAGAACAAGCAGTCTAGCCAATGATGGTTATTTTAGGGTTTTTTATTAGTTTGTTTAATGATCTCAGTCACTTTTTAGTACTCTTGTAGCTAAATCTAGTGTCTCTGAATCAATTAATAATCCTCCTTCTACTGATTTTTTAGACTATTTATATTTTTTCTTCCCTGACAAATGGATTCAGCTTATGTGTTCTTTTTCTCCCATTGGTAGCAGCTTTTTCATCCTTGTCCATGTTTTTTAATCCCCCAGATCATTGGACACTTTCTCTTTGGCAGGAACAGACTTTTAATTAGTGACTGTTTTTGAGTATTTGCATTCATGTGTTTTTGAATCTTAACTTTTTATTGCCTGCAGCAATGATTTGACACCTTAGAAGTTTTCTTCAATCGGAGTCCCAATGTTTAAACATTTTTATTTAATTGATCTTTAACTTAAATTTATTAGTTTTAATAACGAAAGATTTATACTTTTTTTAATTGCAAATATAAATGTATTTGCTTTTTCTTTTTTCATTTTAAAAAGTTTGAAACACTTTTAATTTGACCAGACCATTATGAATTAAATTTATCATTTTTAATTGTGGTCAAATTTCATTACTTCTTTATTCTTTTTTTTTAAAAAAAAAATATTGTTAGTCTTTTTAATTTGGGGGGAGGATAAGAGCTTCAAAAATATATTGATAAAACAGTATATCTGTTTCATTACCCCCCACCAAATTTTGGGATGAAATCACCTGGAAGTATGATTTTATTCCACACAATACCCATGTCATTTCTCATTATTGCATCTCTACTGGTTTTAGATTTGCTGATGAAATGCATAATATGAGCTTGGAAAAGTGAATACATGAACCATAGCCTCCATACCAACTACCAGTACACACTGCCCTATGACATCATGAGAAAATATCTTATTTTTAATCACTATCTCTCTTGGTCCCAGAGGGATCATCTCAATAAGAGTAGGAGCCAGAAAAAATATTTGGCACTGAGACAACCTTGCTCATTTTCTGTGAGTCTTAGGGGCTTATTCATTTGGTGTATTCATAAGACCATGGCTTATTCATGAGGCCAACAAACACTGCTGGACTACTCTAGATCAACATCCAGGTCTGGATATTTCAGAGCATCATGAACACAATGCATCCAAGCAGCACTGCTCAACCATCCATCCACCTCAACATGAAAAACACAAATTCATGTATCACTACATCCCACTTACAAACTTTTTTTATCAGTTATTTTTATTTTATTGCGCTGGATTGTAGCTGCATCCTAGTTTAGGACACTGAGGATCATGATCAGTTCTCCTATAGCATTTTTTTTGTTTTGAGATGATGGACTTCTATTTTGTCCTATTTTTGGGCATTTTCAGGCCATACATCATCATATGGTTTGTGTTTCTAACCACACTTTCTGCAAGTTATAATCACTATTTGACCTCTTCACTATTCAGGTCTGATATGGGCTGTGTATGCAGCCTGTTGAATTTCTTCCCTGCCTCTTCCATAGTGGTACCCCATTTCTTTGGTGATAATAACATGATGGTGAATCGTAGTTGCTGTATTTTTGATGAGGCATTTTTATTTTTTATTGATGGCTTCTATTCTAGGCCCATCATTTCTTCTATAGCGAGGTTTATTTGGCAGCTTGGACCATTCTTATTTGGTTGTTGATGTACTGCAGCTATCATATGCTGTTAATAGTTCAGCAACCTGCTCAATAGATTGATTATCAGTCCCAATTAGCATCCTTTCTACATAACATGGAAAGCTGTGTCATATCAATCTAATAATCTAGAGTTCAGATAAGGGGTCAGATGTCAAGGTTCTTAACCTGGCCACCTGTCTTCTAAAGAAGGGTATATAAGGCTCTCCAGGTAAACATTTTTTCTGGGACACCTTGTATTTACTCTCCTCCTGATAATCATCATTCCAGTATCAACTTATTAGTGCTGTTTAAAATCCCCAAAATTTGTAGGCTAGGTAAACAGTGAGTCCCACCATGCTTGTGCTGCACCTTGGAGATGACAACATGCTATCACTAGTTTTGCCTCTTCTGTTAAGGCATTAATACTAAAGTACCTCTCCAGACTTTTTATATATTCTATAGGTACTTCATTACAGCTTCCTAAAAAAGTTCTTATTTTTAGGAATTGATTTACAATTCCAGACATCTGGTTGGTTATAGAGACTTCATCATGACTAATTTTGTAATTTTCTTCTTGTATGGTTTTTGTGATTGTTTCCGTCTTTTGTTGCACTGAACATACATTACTATTTTTTATTTCCATCTCTTTCACCTGTGTGGCCAATCTATCCACCTTCTGCTGCATGCATTCTTGGATTTCTGTCATTCTTATATCCATGGCTTCATACAATTGTGTCATCTTTACTTCTTGCTCAATTAGTGAGCCTTTTACTTCATCCATCACTTCCTCTTTAATTTTCAATATCCTGTCATTTCTTTCATTATTTGATCGATTGATCTTTTCATTTTGGCTTTCAGTTGCTTTTCTGATCTGACTTTCTATTCTTTGGTTAGCTTCTGCTAACTGTTTTTTTGTCATCTTCTCTTTGATCATCCCTTCTACTTTCTTCTTCTTTTTGTCTCTTATCTTCATTTCTTTGTTCATTTCTTCCATTTTTTCTCCTTCTTCATCTCTTTCTATTTTCTTCTTCTCTTTGTTCATCTCTTTTTCTATTTTCTCCTTGCATTTCCATTAGCTGGGCTAACATGGATGTCTCCTCTGTTTTCTGTGATTCTTCTACTTGTTGACCAACTTGCTTCTGCCATCTGTTTTTGTCTTCTTCTGTTTGATCATCCATTCTTCTACTTTCTTCTTCTCTTTGTCTCTTATCTTTGTCTCTTTGTTCATCTCTTTTTCTATTTTCTACTCTTTGCTTTTTTTCTATTTTCTTTTTCTCTTTGTTCATCTCTTTTTCTATTTTCTCATTTAATCATTTCCATTAGCTGGCTCCTTTAATCATTTCCATTAGCTGGGCTAACATGGATGTCTCCTCTGTTTTCTGTGATTCTTCTACTTGTTGACCAACTTCTTTTGGATTATTGTCTTCTTGTTTCTATTCTTCACTAGGAAGATTTTTCTCAACTTCTGTGTTCATCTTTTTCTTTTTGTTCTGGTTATCATCTAATTTTTAAACTTGTATTTTATTTCTTTCTTTTGATATTCTACTATTGTATTTCAACTTTTGTAAGCTTCTCTCTCCACCCACTCCATGATTTGGCTTCCAAGTCTTTTTTATACATATGCCACTATTTATGCCATTCATTTTTGTGCTCTTCTTTTTTCTTTATTTTTATTACACCCATTTTTATCCATTTCACATCACTGCACCATATGCTTTGCTCACACTGACAGAATAATAATTTGCTTTTGCTTTTTGATATTTCTTTATTTTCTTCTAGCTTTTATGCCTATGGGCAGGGTAGCTAGATCAGGCCTCACAGTAGAGTGACAAATGTGACCGGATGGACACCCAACTCCACTCTTTATGGTTTTATTTCCTGATGAACATATTGTAGGAAGGAACTATTGATTGGCATTCCCAATGCAGACATCACCCCACCTACAACAATATCTCTTGCTCATCAGAGGATGAAGTGCCATAGAGACTGGAAGAATCTAGAAATTTATCTGTTTGGTTTCCCAAATAGTACCACTAGAGTTCATCTCACTACAACCTTACTTACCATCATCTGGTTGTGCTGAACATAGCTCAGGAGGCATGAGATTCTTGTGAGCAAATGCAGTGAATAACTAGTGATGCAAAAATGGAACTAAACAATTAAAATTAATTTTAATAACAACAATTTTATTTAACAACAATTCCTTTTAATATAGTTCATTTGTATCCTTGTGAGAATTCATTTTCAGTTCAATGAGAAGAAGTCTAGAAGCATTTTATTTAGCAATAACTCATTTGCACATCCTAATATAGTTCATTCATATCCATGTGAAGATTCATTTTTAATTCAATTATGAGAAGAAGTCCAAAAGTATTTTATTTAACAATAACTCATTTGCAAACCCTAATATAGTTCATTCATATCCATGTGAAGATTCATATCAGTTCAATAAGAAGTCTAGAAGCATTTTATTTAACAATAACTCATTTGCAAATCCTAATATCGTTCATTCATATCCATGTGAAGATTCATCTTTAATTCAATTGTAAGAAGAAGTCCAAAAACATTTTATTTAACAATAACTCATTTGCAAATCCTAATATAGTTCATTCATATCCATGTGAAGATTCATTTTTAATTCAATTATGAGAAGAAAGTCCAAAAGTATTTTATTTAACAATAACTCATTTGCGAATCTTAATATCGTTCATTCATATCCATGTGAAGATTCATCTTTAATTCAATTGTAAGAAGTCCAAAAACGTTTTATTTAACAATAACTCATTTGCAAATCCTAATATAGTTCATTCATATCCATGTGAAGATTCATTTTTAATTCAATTATAAAAAGTCCAAAAGCATTTTATTTAACAATAACTCATTTGCAATTTCATCTAATATAGTTCATTCATATCCATGTAAGAATTCATTTTCAGGTCAATTATGAGAAGAAGTCTAGATGCATTTTATTTAACAATAACTCATTTGCAATTTCATCTAATATAGTTCATTTGTATTCATGTGAGAATTCATTTTCAGGTCAATTATGAGAAGAAGTCTAGATGCATTTTATTTCTCAAGTATACATATACAGGGGTTTTACCAATTTATTCTGATGTGGTTTATTCAGATATGCATATAGGCCTTTATAATTCATTATCATTTGGTTATTTTAATGTATAACAATTTCATGTTGTAGATAACTATTACCCAGTCAAATATAGATGTATATTTTTACATCAATTTTTATTCAGGTAGGCATTTAAACATTTATAAATCATCAACATTTAATTATCCTAGCATATAGCACTTCCCGGTTTATAGATATTGATTATTCAGTCAGACATAGACATGTATTTTTACATAAATTCTTATGCAGGTAAGCATTTAAACATTTATAAATCATCATCATTTAATTATTCTAATATATAGCACTTTCCAGTTTATAGATATTTATTATTTAGTCAGATATAGATGAATATTTTTACATAAATTTTTATGCAGGTAAGCATTTAAATATTTATAAATCATCATCATTTAATTATTCTAGTATATAGCACTTCCCCGTTGATAGATATTTATTATTCAGTCAAACGCAGACATATATTTTTACACATAAGTTTTTATCAGCAATTCCCTGTTTGTAGAACATAAACATTAATTGCATTATATGTTCAAAATTATAATGCAATTAATGTTTTCATATTATTTCATTAATTTTCTATCGTAAACTTTATTATAAAATTTTACTATTATAGAATTAATAATTGAATTATTTTCTAATGCTTACCTTTTAACTGGGGTCTTCATTTATTGCTGTTTTCTCTAAATAAATGGGGGGGGGGGGTCAGTCTTGAATGAATGGCATTGAAGGCTTGGAGTTCATATGGTGAGCTGATGGAGAGAGGACAAGTAGTCTAGCCGATGATGGTCATTTTAGGGTTTTTTTATTAGTTTGTTTGATGATCTCAGTCATTTTTTGGTACTCTTGTAGCTAAATCTAGTGTCTCTGAATCAATTAATAATCCTCCTTTTACTGATTTTTCAGACTATTTATATTTTTTCCTCCCTGACAAATGGATTCAGAGTATGTGTTCATTTTCTCTGATTGGTAGCAGCTTTTTCATCCTTGTCCTCATTTTTAATCCGCCAGCTCATTGGATATTTTCTCTTTGGTGGGAACAGACTTTTAATTAGTGACTGTTTTTAATATTTGCCTTCATGTGTTTTTGAATCTTAACTTTTTATTGCCTGCAGAAATGATTTGACATCTTAGAAGTTTTTTTTTCATATGTCATAGCATCGGCTGTGATGCAAACCCCAAAACCCACAACCATCTGCAACCAACTACTTGCTTGCAAGGTAGCTGCGATGACCTCTCGGCTAACAACACTTGACAAAGTTTTCTTCAATATGAGTCCCAATGTTTAAAGATTTTTATTTAATTGTTCTTTAATTTAAATTTATTATATTTAATAACGAAAGATTTATACTTTTTTTAATTGCAAATGTAAACGTATTTGCTTTTTCTTTTTTCATTTTAAAAAGTTTGAAACATTTTTAATTTGACTGAACTGTTATGAATTAAATTTATCATTTTTAATTGCAGTCCAATTTCATTACTTCTTTCTTCTTTTTTTTTTTTTTTAAAAAAAATATTGTTAGTCTTTTTAATTGGGGGGGGGGGGGATCTTCTAAAATATATAAATAAAACAGTATATCTGTTTCAATATATATCACTGTAATAATTAAATGTTTATTTTCAATTTTTAAAGAAAAGGTTTATCACATAAGAAACAAAAATGGATAGAATATGCATTTTATTTATTTATTTCTGCTTTTCTTAATTGGGAATTGTTTCTGAAACTTTTTTTTCTCATTAGAAAATCACTATTAACACTGACCTAAATTATTCAGGACAGTTTGAATAACTTCTCCTATGCTTCAGTTTAATTGAATGTCATGACTTCATATAAACAACTTATATAACATTAATGTTGCATATTAGATATAGTGTGCAATGTTTTATAATACTACAATCATTATTATATACCTTTTAATTATAGATTCTTGTTAATGTAACATCTGCTTATCCACCAATGCGTAAGTACTATACTTTTTAAAATATTTTTTTTATTATTAAATTCAAGAAAAAAATTTAAAGATATTATTTTAAAAAAAAGTGTAGATTGATTTTCAGATTGAATGATGAGTAATCTATTTTTTAGATTTTAAACATTTCATCATGTGCAAATTAAATGATTATATTGATCATACAGAAGAAATGGAGTTTGACCTCAGGCCTCTCTATATAAGTTTGTAATACATTTTTGAATGTTGTGAGAGTTTATTAGAATCATAAAATATGGTGATGAAAAATTTCTAGACACTTTGTGGGAACTGAAATTCCTTTCTTTTCACATTTTAAGCACAAGAAAGTTGCCATAATAAGTATCTCTATAAGGCTGCCAAGGATTGATAGGAATCCTAATTAATGAAGTCTTAAATTTCGATAATTGCAGAAGTCAATTTTCAGCATCTTTTAAAGTGATTAGAAATAGATTTGGATCCATCACCAGGTCTTAAAAAATACAAGACAAAGCTGGAAGGAAGTTTGAACCAGAGATCTTCCACAAACAGCTGTCCAAACTAAGATGTCACAATATTTTCTTTACTTGAAGGGTAAGCCATCTACACTATAAGATAGATAAGTTCAACAAATGTAAGTTGCAAGAAAACATTTTATGATAACACAATATATGTGGAAATTTATAACAGAGGCTATAAAAGGAACTAGTTGATATGATCCAAAAACACAAAATATATATCCAAAAATTATAGAAAAATCAGAAGCCATTGGCTAAAAGTCTAATCAGTGAGAGAAATAATTGGTAAAGAAATTGGGGTGGACATAACAAAGAGAGATGATCATTATTCCAAAACCCCTCACATTACACCCAAACAAATCATCATATAGAACATGTGTAATGAACATATTATTGGAGATCTTCCTTATAAAGAGAACTCAACAAAGAAAAAACAACATTGAACTTAAAATAGAGAAGATACTTAGATCTATTTCCAGCAGTTTTTAATAATGTTTTGTTGATGCTGTCCAATTACATTTAGATATGTTTATTAATTCATGTGACAATAGAGAGATCTGACATCAAAGCCCTGGCAAGACATCTGAAGTCAAATCTCTATCATGGTCATATATTTCAATATGTCATGGACAATGATGTAAAAATGTTGACCATAACCAATGGCATGAACATAAAGTTGGATACCAAGAAAGTATTGATTGACCTATTTTAATAGGCTCACAAGAAATTAATTATTTATGTATTTCCTATAATGAAGGATTAATGCACAATGTGGTGCTAGAGTTTGATTATATACAACCAAAAATGTCAAGTTTGTCAGGATTAAACAATATTCTTCTGAGTAATAATTAAAGATTTAACATTCTTATACGCAACTAAGAAAAAATCAAAATTGTCAGCATTAATTAGTATTTCTTTCTACATAACAATGAAGTTGGAGATTAACTTATTTTTAACAAATCATCAAAAGCTAGAGAATTTATTAATAGATAATCAAGTGACTTTTTCATACTGACCAGAATTTATATAAAATAAGGAAATGACAAATAGCATGAGAGACTTTTGATGGTCAGATCTTAAACTAACTTAAGCAACTGAAAAAAAAAGACAGAAAAGATTATTGGTTATTTAAAACAGCATCTAGTCTTTGATGACCATATATCATGTCCTACAAGGCAGTAAAAAGTATTATTGGTTGGGCATCATTTATTCATAGCATATTTCCATTGTGTTATGGCCATAAGACCATCCATCCAAAAATATGTGTGTGTGTGTGTGTGTTCAATGGTGTGAAGATGTTTTTAAAAAACGTCTAAAAATGAATGGAAAAATGACTTTGTATGAGTTACTATAAAAACTATATTTGTAAAAGTTAACATACCCAAGGTTTTATGAAAATAATTTTTAGTGATGAATTATTTGAATAATATAGTAACAAAATTAGTGAGTCTATCCATATAAAGATAGTTTCAATTGCAACAAAGTTATAATAATAAAAATACTGTAACAAATATTTCTGCATAAAATTATTATGAAATCAAATTTTATAAAACTGCAGGTTCAAGTAACGTATTATTTTGATCTTGTCTTAAACATATTCAGAAATTGTGGTCCATGAACTTAGCCCAAAGTTAAGTTTTGTATATCATACATTTATACTAATAACATTATATGAAGAATTTAGAAAATTCAAATTGTCAAACATTATCAATAAAATATTGAAGTTAGTCTTTTTGATAGTTGTTTAAATAATTTTTTAATATATGTATATTGAAGCTGTATACATATATCCATACACATTTGCTTCACTATCCCAATTTGTTTAATTAAACAACTCAAAGTTAACAACAGTAAATGGATATTAAAATAAATTATAAAATATTTAGTGAAGTTTATATGTATATAAGAAACATTTTAAAGTAAAATAAATAGAAAAAACCTCATTAGCAAATAGATAATATAAGCTAATGGATTTGATAATATAAAGTAGATTAAGCTAATAGATAATAGGAAAATAGTTTCAGATGAACACCTTTCTGGATAAATTTAACTTGCATCAATTTAAAAAATATGATCAGATATTTATTCACGTGGATGAATGTCAAACAATAGTGTCAAAACTTGGGATGCTCTTAAGACGTTTGAGACAAAGGAAGCATTAGCAGACTTCCATTAATGTTAAAGGTGAGCTGAAAAACATTAATGGGTTTCCAGGAATTTTAAATGAGGTAAGAAATGTATAAATACTCAAGTTCTGCTTTGTTTGAGATTCTTGTCCTTAAATTTTGACTGCTGTATACAATATACTGAAAATCCATGTGAATTATATCTGAGTAGAGAAGCTTGCTTCTGCCCTCCAGTGAGTCCATTCTTGGAAGAGTGTCCAAGAGAAGGGATCCAGAAGATCAGAGAACTGTGCATGAAGACCACCTACTTCTGCTTCCTAGAAGATCAAACCTATCTAAACTAAAAACATGAAGCACCTGAATATCCATGATGTAAACTCAACCATAGTCAAGATTACTTTCCAGTTGTCATAAAGCTTCAATCACCAACTCTTAAAAAAATTAGGTAGTACAAAGCTAGAAGATTAAAGTATATTTTAAAAGATGTCACTGAAAATCAATTTAGTTAACTTTTAGCTGGATGTAGAAGCATTAGAATTATATGGAATTAAGTTTAAGGTCATCTAAATAATTTTAATCCAGAAATGCAAAACTTTTGTCACCTCACTGTTTTTATCTATTTACACAAGTTAATACTAGTTTGATTTAAAGATATGTATATAAAGAACACCCATGCTATTTGATTGCTTTTTATTTATGGTATACACATTTTTGTCACACTTTAAAAATAAAATTGCTATTGTGATTTAATGTAACATGGACATTTAATTATTTTGCATGATATTTATCTAACATATTATAAAAGTAAAAACAATTATTAATTAAATTTTTAATAACAGTTTATATATATATATATATATATTGAAGCAGTCAATCTTAGCTTAAGATTGAGCTTCATGTTTCCACCTACTAACCCATATTCAAACCCCTGTATTCTATCCCGCTCCTTTTGTCGTATATATATATATATTTATGTATATATTTGGAATGTGCGCCTAAATTTATAGTTTAACTTTCAATATTTATTATTATTGATTCTTTTTATTAATTATTAGTTCTTTTTTATTAAACTACATAGGTGCAGCTCAAATATATATATATAAAGTTAAAATTCTGTGTATTGAAAGAAATAATAATAAACGCAAAATTAAAGAAGCTATGTTAATAAAAAGTGAAAAGCAACAGTTGATAAATAGACAGGCAGCCAATATAAAAATTAATGAATTGTGGGAAAATTGATGTATGACGTATTACTTTTGTTTACATTTGTAACGGTTTTTTCTAATACAATTTGAGTCTAGTTGACAACGACTACATAGATAGTTGAAAGTACTTCTATTAAATTGGTATATATTTGTTTAAAATATTGTTACTGTATTAATTATTGTATTGTTTTGAATAATTATATATATATATATATATATATATATATATATATATATATATATATATATAAGCAAAAACTTACTACCAAAATATTGATTTTTTGTAAATATTTTATTATATGTCATTTTTTAAACTTTTTCTTTTTAAAGTACTTTTTCTATTAAACTGTATATTTTGATAAAATCCAATATGGAAGATGCTACAATTGATTGTCTAAAAATAATTAAGGGTTGGAAGCACTATTGTTTTAATCTGGGAAAGGTATTATTTTAATTAAAGTTTTTACTTAAAATGGGATTAAGATTAGAGACACTTTTGTTAAAAACATGTTGTCAAATCTATTTCTAATCTGGAAATAGATTTGAATTTATTTTTGGACGTTATCTTACAATTGCATCTTCAAAAACAACCGATAAAGAAAAAGTATAAAATGGCTGAATTTTGAGGACAGAAAGATTAGCTACTATTGAGAGAACTGATTGTAAACATATTACACATCACTTGAAACTTAAAATGATGTAGCAGTAAATCCACCTTCTTTCTCAGCCCTCTGGGTCATCATCTGCTGCTACCATAATATCCTGCTGCCCTGAAATAAAGAAAGGTCTAAAAAAAGAACTTTAGAATGCTAATAAAAGTTTGCTGTCACCAAGAAGAATTCATTTGGATCCTCAATTTGCCATGCATGAGCCGTACTTTGTAAATAGACTTATTAAATTTGCGCAAGGTAACTTTTATGCTACTATTTGAAAATGAATCTAGCCTCACTAATCTCAAATCCTGCTATCAAGATTTCTAATGTATTGTTCAATTTTCTGTCTTTTAAATTAATATGCAAATGTAATTTGCTCTTAAATGATTTTTGCTCTTAAATGATTTTATAAATCTAATTTCCTCTAATATGCTCTAACTTTCTTTAACTTTGGTGTGGTCAATTATTTATAGTTATTACTTGATTTTATATATATGCTTTTATTATTAATTTGCCAATCTCAAATAAACTGGTGAGCTTAATTTATAAAAATTATTTCCGTCATTTTTAAGTAAACCTTCATGAAGCAAGTTATTAACATCCTCTTTTAAAACATAACACATTATTAATTAATATGCTCACCAGATTGTTTTACGTTAACATTTTGTTTATGCTTTAATATAATATATATATATATTTGTTTAACTCTGGAATTTTTATCCAGGGAGAATCCAGAACTTTGGTTAATTAACTCTTTGAAATTTTATTTTATAATTGTTTATTAAATTCTGAAAGGGTGACTTATAATTTGTTTTCTATATAACTTCTAATCTTACTTCATTTTTCATACTCTTAAAATATCAAATACAGTATTTAAATATTCCAGTTATTATAAAAATCATGAGGGTGGAATTGAATTATTTTAAATATCAGAAAAGGGATGGAAGTAAATCTTAATGTTTTTTTTTACTAAATAAAATCTTCATGTATATTTTATTAATCTAAATATCTCACTCTATATATATATATAAAACTGCATAGTGATATTATTTATATAAATTATAGCATTCAAATAAGAGTCATCTATTTTAAAGCAGTAAATTATATTTCATGCCATTAGTGACATTTATCATTACTGCATTGCTGACATTTGACCGTATCTTCATGTTTATACATATGTGCTTCTTAATCTGGGGTTGCGACAAGTTTGAACCCATAGATTTCTTCTCGTACCTCATTCCATAGATAGTTGAGCTATCTGGAACCACATTTATTCCATATAAAATGCCTCTGGTGGTGATCCCATAAGTTTGGCACACCCTATGCATATCTACTTTCTTCATATAAAAAGGCCTCTGGCGGTGATCCCTAAGTTTGGCACATGCTATGCCCATCCACTTCATTCTCATCCAGAAGCACAACCTTTTCCTCTTAGTTATTTTTAGGCTATTATGTCAGCACCACAAACTTCTTCATATTTATTATTTCTTTTGCTTCATGAATCTTAATGCTCTAATATTAAAATTGCACTCTGCTTAAAATATATATAAATGCCAACTACTTCTAGTTTTATTGATTAAATTTATTTCAATCATATACAATCCCACCATCGTAATTTATATATCTATTTAAGAGTATATGCCTTGGGAAAAATAAAGCGTTCATCTTACTATCTTTAAAATAATTTTTCATTAAATATCATAGTTTCAAATATAATGTTTTCAAATGTATTTTGTTTATTTTCACAACCTCATTGGCATGAAAATAGTTTATATCATATGTATAATGAATTTCGGAATGCTCCTAGAAAAATATATGTTAGTCACCATGTTTCTGAACCATAAATCAAAGTGTTAATGGCAGTATTATGTAATTCTTTCTAATATTCGATTGGCATCTTAATATTAGACCCACCAAAGATGTGTGTTTATTTGTAATATATAATTTAGCTAATAAAGAGCATATGAGAAATAATAGCATGAATGACACTATGTAATTATCTACTGCTTGCTCATTCATGCACATACTAATGTACTTAATTTATAAATGTATAATAATTTGTCAGTATATTAAAATATATTTTATTGTCTAACTTATTTGAGTAGTTCGAATTCCTTCTTTTCGCCACTTCCAAAAGTAAAACCTGTTTACATATATATTTTAGTTTAGTCATAGTTAATAGATGTTTCATTGTTTTGCTCAGCTTTGCTAGTCGGCCGGATTTAAAATTAATTCTCTTGTGCCATCACTACTATGTTATTCATTAGGTGTTAGATCTGGTGCTTAGAGAGTGGGTTTGAATCCAGGCTGGTTCCTGATCTAAATCTCAGGATTGACTGGGTTTGAAGTACCTTTTGTGAGTTCCAGCTCATGTTAGATGGATAAACATGTTTTGACCGGCACATAGGATTTTTTTCTGGGCTCGGCACCCAATGTGGAGCCTGTTAATTATTCCCACACCCTGATTAATTCATGAGCTATATGTGTATAATTTGCTATATATAATTTAATATATACATAATTTTCCAGAATATAAAATGATTTAATTTTTGTCATATTGATTTTATAAAGTTGAATAATGTTTTGTTAATAAAGTAAAGAGGAATACCAGGTTTATTTTTTTTGATAAACTGATTAAATAAAAGTGAAAAATCATATGGATAAATAGATTGTATAAAATGTGAAAGTAGTTTGAACTACTATATTAATGTATATGTAAGATGTTTTTTTTTCTTCCCGAGTTTTGTTATGTAGAAATTTTTTTCTCTACTTTTCTCCTGTGTTTGCTAAAAATGGGAAATATTTGTATAGAATTTTTTTGTTGTTGTTAATTGAGTATATAATCTTGTGATTATTTTAAAGCAAAGTGTAAAGAATTTGACATGTATATGGATTTTTTTTTCAACTTTTTTTCCAAAGTTTTTTTTCTCTTTTCTAATAGTGTGTAGTATTATGCAATGTATGTAGAAGTGTATGTGTGTGTAAAATTTATGTATTTGTATATGTAGCGCTGCATATATATGTACATAGGTGTATCTGTGCAATGTGTAGGTACAGTATAATATCTCAAAAGGGAATAGATGTGTTTGAAAAATCTTTATATGCATTGCATTGCTATATATTTTCTTGGAAACCCATATGCCTGGAGAAATTGTGTTGTAGCCCAAGCATAAAAATTTTTTTTCATTATATAGATGTGCAAATTTTTTTCTGGATGTAACATTTGAACAAATATTCACATCCCCAAATGATATAGTTTTATATACTCAGACCAATATACTTAAAAGTTTGTTTAGTTCACCTGAGTTTGAATGCATAGTGACATGTAATAATTTGTTATGTACATGCTCTTAAGTTTAGCAAAGTGTTTTTTCTTAATGTTAGATTTATACCAAACTCAAACTATGTAATACTCATAACAACAAGATTGTATATTGAATTTTGAAAATTTTCGTTGTTCTTTTGGTTGTCACTTGGAAACTCCTAGTCAAGGCATTTTTTTTGTTTTTTTGTTTTATTGTATGTGTGGAGAAATGAAGCAGTCAATCTTAGCTTAAAATTGAGCTTCATGTTTCCACCTACTAACCCATATTCATACCCCTATATCCCATCCTGCTCCTTTTGTCATATATATATATATATGTATATATTTGGAATGCGCGCCTAAATTTATAGTTTAACTTTCAATATTTATTATTATTGATTCTTTTTATTAATTATTAGTTCTTTTTTTATTAAACTACACAGGTGCGGCTCAAATATATATATATATATATATATATGAGCAAAAACTTACTAACAAAATATTGATTTTTTGTAAATATTTTATTGTATGTCATTTTTTAAACTTTTTCTTTTTAAAGTTCTTTTTCTATTAAACTGTATATTTTGATAAAATCCAATATGAAAGATGCTACAGTTGATTGTCTAAAAATAATTTAGGGTTGGAAGCACTATTGTTTTAATCTGGGGAAGGTATTTTTTTAATTAAAGTTTTTACTTAAAATGGGATTAAGATTAGAGACACTTTTGTTAAAAACATGTTGTCAAATCTATTTCTAATCTGGAAATAGATTTGAATTTATTTTTGTACGTTATCTTACTGTTGCATCTTCAAAAACAACCGATAAAGAAAAAGTATAAAATGACTGCATTTTGAGTCACAGATTAGATTAGCTACTATTGAGAGAACTGATTGTAAACATATTACATGTCGCTGTGAAACTAAAAAATGATGAAGTATAAATCCACCAACCTGCTCAGCCTGTTGGGTCATCATATTCAGTGGCTATCTCATTCTTCTGCCCAAGAGGAATTAAAAGCCCAACCTAAGAACTTTAATGCTAATCGAAGCTTGCAGTTATTCAAGAACTTTCATTTCAATTGCCATGCACGTGCAATATTTTAAATCACACTCTTAAAATTTCCAGGTAACTTTTCAAGCTGTCACTGCAAACTAAATCTAACCTAACTCATCTATCAAGATTTTTTAATATATTATTTAACTTTGTTTTGTTAATATGTAATTTGCTTTTAGTTAATTTCTATATAAAATATGTAAATTGCTCTCAAATGATTTCTTTAAATTTAATTCTATCTCATATGCTCTTTCTTTAATTTTGGTGCAGTCATTTATTTATTACTTGATTTTATGTGTGCTTTTTTTTATTAATTTGCCAATCTCAAACAAACTGGCAAGCTTAATTTATAAAAAAATTTTCTGTCATTTTTAAGTAAATCTTCACGAAGCAAGTTATTAACGTCCTCTAAAAATATAATGCATTATTATTTAACACACTTGCCAGATTGTTTTACGTCAATTTTGTTTATGCTTTAATATAAAAAAATATATATATTTGTTTAACTCTGGATTTTCTACCCGGGGAGAATCCAGAACTTTGGTTAATTAACGCTTTGAAATTTTAAAATATTATTTATTCATTTCTGAAAAGGTGACCGATTATTTGTTTTCTATATAACTGCTAGTTATTTTTTTTCTATACTCTTAAAATAGACTATGCTTAAAATATCAAATAAAGTACTTATATATTTCATTTATTGTAAAATCAAAGAAGGTGGGATTGATTTATTTTAAATAGCAGAAAAGGGATGGGGGTAAATCTTAATGTTTCTTTTACTAAGCAAAATCTTAATGTATATTTTATTTAAGAAAATCTCTCTCTATATATATAACTGCAAAGCATATTATTTGTCTAAATTACAGCATTCAAATAAGGGTCATTATTTTAAAGCAGTAAACTTATTCAACGTCGTTAGTGACATTTATATTTACTACGTTACTGATATTTGGCCCATCTTCATATATATATATTACGTGCTTCTAATCTTTTAATCTGAAGGTTACGACAAGTTTGAATCCATAGATTTCTTCTCATATCTCATTCCGTAGATAGTTGAGCTATCTGGAATCATATTTATTTCATATAAAATGCCTCTGGCGGTGATCCCATAAGTTTGGCACACACTATGCATATACACTTCATAGATAAAAGGCCTCTCATGTCGGTTATACCAGCAAAAGTCTGGGCCATGCCATGCCTATCCACTTTTTTCTAAGCACTACCCAAGAAGGGGAGCTTAGACTTAATTTTCATCCAGAAGCATGACCGTCTCCTCTTAGTTATTTTTGGCTATTATGTCAATACCGCAAAACTTTGTATTATTATTATTATTTCTTTTGCTTATGACCTAATTTTAGTGCTGTAATAATATTAAAATTGTGCTCTGCTCAATATATATAAATGCCGAATATTATTAACTTTATTAAATTTATTTCAGTCTGTATTTAAGAGTATCTATATGCCTTGGGAAAAATAAAGCATTCGTCTTACTATTCTTAAAATAATTTTTCATTAAATATTTTGTCATAGATTCAAATATAATCTTTCAAATGTATTTTGTTTATTTTCACGACCTCAATGGCATGAAAATAGTTTATCTTATATGTATAATGAATTTCGTAATGCTCCTAGAAAAATATAAGTTAGTCACCAGGTTTCTGAACCGTAAATCAAAGCGTTAATAGTCGTATTATGTAATTTTTTCTAATATTCAATTGGCATCTTAATATTGGACCCACCAAAGATTTGTGTTTATTTGTAATATATTATTTATCTAATAAAGAGCATATGAGAAATAATAGCGTGAATGACACTATGTAATTATCTACCGCTTGCTCATTCACACACATACTAATGTACTTAATTTATAAATGTATAATAATTTGTCAGTATATTAAAAAAATATTTTATTGTCTAACTTATTTGAGTAGTTCGAATTCCTTCTTTTCTCCACTTCTAAAAGTAAAGCCTGCTTGCTTATATATATTTTAGTTTAGTCATAGTTAATAGATGTCTCATTGTATATATATATATATATATATATATACATATGAGACATCTATATATAGAAAGGGAGAGATATATATAGCCATTATATATATATATATATATATATATAATGGCTTATTAATGACTTTTTTTTTTTTCTCAGTTGAGTATATTTGTCGTGAAATGATATGTTTTGTGGATCCATGTATCATTCAAAACCACTGCTCTTATGAACAGTGTAGAAGTATATGTTGCCAGGCAGAATGCAATGGTAATCCAGCCAGATCTTAGTAGTAGTGAGTATATATATAATTTTTTTTAATTTTTCAATATTAAACAAAACATCACTTATAAGAAAAGTATATGAAATTTTGATTCAATTGAATATATAGAATAGAAATGCATTTTTATTTATAACAAGAATTGATGAGGTAAGAATAAGATCATGCCTGATATAATGTGCCATTGAGAATCTTAATTCCGTGTTTATATCTCTTAATTATCCTTGGTCTATCCCCAAAATTTGTGCTATACTAGAGTAATTCTTTCAACATCTTTTCCCATTTTTTCTTATCTGTTCTCCTTTTGCTTCATATCTCTGTCTTACATAGTGTAATGAAACTAAACATTTTATTTATTGATTTTATCTAGCTGCAGTCAGAAAATTACATCAACCTGGACCAATCCTAACAATTATTTCTTTTTTTTACAACAGGACGATTTATATATATATATATATATATATATATAAATCGTCCTGTATATATATATATATATATATATAGATATATATATATATATATATATATATATATATATATTATCAAACCACCCTTCCCACACAAAGTTTTCCCATGTTCTGAGTCATTCCCCTGTTTGTCAAAATTTTTTCAATTGGTGGGTCATTCTAAAAGTTGAAGAAAAAAACCAGCCACAAAAACATACATATATCAATAATTTTGGATAATCCTATCCCTCCCAGTTTAGAGTTTCTTCCTTCATAGACTTCTACATTTATGGTGAACATTTTTTTTATCCATTACCAAGTGCCAATTCTGCTTATTAGTAAGAATTGTAGGGTCAACCAATGATTTGTCTAACTCTGCAATATTAAATCATACCAATTAAAACTAGCTCATGCTCAGGGGTCATAGCGCAATGTGCCAGAGGAGATATTGCAAGTAAACTAGCTTCCCAAGTAAACACTTTTCTTTTTTTTTTTTTCAATTCCTATTCTACTTTAATTCCCACTATAGTTTAAAATAAGATTTTTAAAAAAATTCCCATGCATCCTTCTATCTAATCTGTTCTACCTCAAATATTTATTGGAGGCACGCTGTCACATACACAAATATATTACTAAGTTAATGATAAAATACACAAGTAGTTACATAATATATAAGTGGAAATGAATTAAGCAGTTCAATTTGAAATCTGTTAACATTTATTATAAAAAGGTAGCATAAATCATGTATATGATAAAATATTATTTTATGAATTACAATTAGAAAGAGAGAAAAGAAAAAAAATACATACATAAAAAAAATTATATTGTTATAAGGGCTTGATCTGATTGGGTTTATGAGTTAGAAATGATGAAATTTTATATTTACCAGTATTTATTAATAAAACAGAACCTACATATATATCTCTAAGTGCACTCGTTATCTTATAATCCTGGGATTAGCATTTGCAGAACTTAGCATCCATCTTGTTTATTTATGCATTCCCATTATTGAGTCCATCTTCTGACAACATATTCCTTTTTATTTTTTCCATGCGATTTCTAATGATGGCAGATGTAATACACTAGATCCATTTGTTGTGGTTCATGATTGCAAATGATATACTTAGGGCAATGGATATCATAATGGGTTCTTGTGGCATAGATGGCAGAGAGAGCTGGAGCCCAAACATGAATTCTGGCATGATTAGAACTTTACTCCATGTGATCCATGAAGTTTTCTCCTAGTGTTTTATTTTCAGTTTCTAAAAACAAACTCCTTCATCTAGCAATGAGAGGTAAATAATGACAGTTTATTTCACATTTTCCCTTTTTACTTTTTCAGTAGATTTATTAATTTTCTCTTTGTACATTCATCAGCAGATTTTTATAAGTGTATTGCTTTCACCTCGGTTGACTAACTAAATCTTAAACAAACAAAAAAAAATATTTCTTATCTCTGGCATTCTTCTTTATTCCATAAATATATATTTTGAAAAGAAAGCACAACAACAATAAAATCGCTTAGCCATATCGATTTTTACTTATCTCATTTTTTTAACTTTTAGATACATTTTTTCATTTAATTTGAAAATAGACAAAAGTAGTCAGAAGAATTTAATTTATAGTACATTCCACATTTCCTTGCTTCCCTTTCTTCTTTTTTTAATTAAAATTATTTTGGCGAAGTCCAAATATTTAAAATAAATCAATTTGATAAGATAAAATGAGATAGCAAAAATTAGTTCCATCTATTTCTAGACAATAAAAAAAACATTTGGCTAATTAATTTCTGGAATCATAACAACAAAAAGAAACTTTTTACATGCTTTATTTTTCCAAACTCTCTCTTAATTTTACTCTTTTTCTTTTAAAAACAACATTCATCTGTATATATGTATGTCACTAATCATACTAAACTGTAACCACCATCATTCTCTCACCATCATTCTCTCTTACCCCAGTAAATATATATCTGCTTGTCTGTGCAATTTTTCCAAATAAATAAATAATAAAACAAAATAATAATACATAAAGAAAACAAAAACCCTTCTATTCTCTTTCTCTTCTTTTGTAACAGGGTTTGAACTCAGTTCCTGTTAAATAGGATACTATATATTTCTCTCAGCAGTGTTCTTTCCCTTGATTCAAACTTGACTACTTCATACGATATTGCTTTCCTTATAGTTGATCAGTTACCCTGTTTTGTGCATGAAATTTGACCCTAATATTACATCATGTATAAGTTCTTTCAATATCAGCAAATCATGTTGTATATCTCTTTCCTACTCTTACTTGTACCCATATCTATTTCATCTCTAGTTGAGCCTTTTTATTATTGGCCAACATTACTTGGGTTTTCTTCACTGCCAGAGTTCAAATGTCTGAGACTTGTTGAATTAGGCATTCATATGCAGTCTCAGACATGAAAGTTATTTGACTACCTGAATCAAACAATGCATACATTTCAATATCATTAATCCATATTGTCATTTTGGGCATTCTTGGGATGCAAAATTTATTGTCTCCCTATCCCATTCACAAATCAGATTATCTACACTTTTCATTTTTATTACCATGGCCTTACTATCCTTTCCACTCCTTAATTTCACATAATTTTATTTACTATCAACTTTCTATCTTTTTTTTTAACTTGTATATTTTACTTGAATTTTATTTGTTTTGACACTAACTAATACTTTATTTTCTTATTACTTCTATTTCAGTATTATGTTTGCCGACTTCCTTCCCTCTGTCATTGCTTTTCCTTTCAGCTACTTTATTTCCCATCTGTTTGCCTACTCTTTTCCCCTATCTATAAATGTGATTTCTTTTTTTGTTTATTATATGTTCCCACAATAAGATTTTTTTTTTATGAAACATCTTTTATATTTCAAAATTTATTCTTTCTAACTCCCAACTCTAATCTCGAAGTTGTGAGTTTCAAACTCTACATCGGGAATGTTCTTATGGCACATAAACACCTTTATTGGATGACATTGTACCATTATCAGTATCTTTGGTTTTGCACACTTTAAATTACACATATTTAGTGACCAAATTAAATCCACTGTGATAATTCATTTATTAGAATATGTTAGGAATCTTCACAAAAGTAATTATTTTTCTTGATTATACAAGCCAGCTTAACATAACTAAATTTTACTAATAGTTGATAAAATAACCAGTTTTTAATTTGTTTATCAGGTGCCAGGATTCTATACATGAATCAACTAGCTCTCCCTATCTATCTTTATTTATCGCCATTAAATGAGAATTTGGTACACTCTGGAAAATTATATTTTTAAATACAGCATTGAAAATTTATTTGGAAAATTAATAATTGAATTTAACTAATATGTTAATAATAAATTTAAATAGACAACAAAGTAAATAATAGTCATAAGATTTATTAATTCATAACTATAATAAATATTTCTAATACTAATAAGGAAAGAATAAAATATATTAAAATTGTGTATTAAAAGTAAATATTCTTGAGGTTCCAATTTTTTATAATATGATTTAACACATAGTTTCAAGAATGTGATCACTTGTAGCATATGAAATAAAGTTTCTTACAGGTGAGTTTTGACTGTTCAATTATAGCACTTTGAAAACTGTCATGAGTGGTTTTGTTTGTCCTGAATGGAATTTGTTGTATGATGTTATTACAGTTTGTAGTAGTCTGAAATTCAAAGATTCAGGTAGGTGATGGGCTTCACTCATGGCATTATCATGAATCCAGGAAGAAAACATCAGCAAACACACTCTTCTCTATTGACACATGTTATAGTGGTTCAATCTGCTGGTGATAATAGCTTGGACATTTTATATTCCCCAAAAATAAAACAAAATCATTTTATAGGAAATTGTTTTTAGAGGTCACATATAACATGAGAAAAAAAGAAGATAAAAGTCATGCACTGTTCAATGTGTTTGCTTTTTATACCCCCTTACATATTTAATCTACCATGCACATCACGTTTACATCTTTTTAACTTTGGCCATCTTTAATTATAGTGATAGAATACTGTGTTTTTAACTTTAATTTCTGATAAGAATTTATATTCTTGTTAAAAATCCAAAACAAAATTTGGTTACTCTCTTTTTTTCTTTTAATTAGAAATTATAACTTGCATTGTCTAAAATAATTCAGATTGTATTTATAAAATACAATTCTTTCTTTTCAAAATTCTAAGTTACCAATGCCTATTGTATCATAAATACACTACAATAGAAATCACACATTTATATATCAGAGTATGGATTAGTTCTCTGGCGTACCATTTATAAAGTATAAGTATTTATACAGATTTGCTGGTTCAAGTATTTTGATTTTTTTTCAAGTTTAAATTGTGTTTCTCAGACTATGAATGGGGACTGTTATCATATTACTAGACTAACCTGAATCTGGATTAAAATATGAGTAGAAGTCATATAGTTAAATGTTTCTTTGCATTAATATGGGTGACTAGTCATTTATTTTGCTATTTTATTAAGTGATTATTTGGTTAAAAATATATTTATTTATGTTTAGCTATTATATATATATATATATATATGATAAACAAAAATGCAAGTTAAAAAACTTGCTAACGCTTGTATTTATGTCCACAGATGGCGTTCTACCAAAAACGCCATCTGTGGACATAAATACAAGCGTTAGCAAGTTTTTTAACTTGCATTTTTGTTTATCATAAATGTACCTTTGAGGTCTTTCTTGCAATGATATAGATTGCAGAGGCTTCTACTATGTGGTGATGCTGAACTGAGATCAGACCCATATAGCTATCTGGTTTGCTATGCTGAGTTTGAAGACATTACGTGTCTAAAAAATTCACGCTTGCAAGCTGAATAGAAATTGTTTCATAAACGCTCAGAGTTTGTATTTAGATCTAGTTTCTTTATTCCTGTCTTTCACTGACGATAGCAAATAGCTTGAAATCATGATCTGAAAGTGGAATTATAGTTAGAGATAGTGAATACTAACTACTCTGACGTTTATGTAAACAAAACATACGCTTGATGGGCGTTTTTGGTAGAACGCCATCTGTGGACATAAATACAAGCGTTAGCAAGTTTTTTAACTTGCATTTTTGTTTATCATAAATGTACCTTTGAGGTCTTTCTTGCAATGATATAGATTGCAGAGGCTTCTACTATGTGGTGATGCTGAACTGAGATCAGACCCATATAGCTATCTGGTTTGCTATGCTGAGTTTGAAGACATTACGTGTCTAAAAAATTCACGCTTGCAAGCTGAATAGAAATTGTTTCATAAACGCTCAGAGTTTGTATTTAGATCTAGTGTCTTTATTCCTGTCTTTCACTGACGATAGCAAATAGCTTGAAATCATGATCTGAAAGTGGAATTATAGTTAGAGATAGTGAATACTAACTACTCTGACGTTTATGTAAACAAAACATACGCTTGATGGGCGTTTTTGGTAGAACGCCATCTGTGGACATAAATACAAGCGTTAGCAAGTTTTTTAACTTGCATTTTTGTTTATCATAAATGTACCTTTGAGGTCTTTCTTGCAATGATATAGATTGCAGAGGCTTCTACTATGTGGTGATGCTGAACTGAGATCAGACCCATATAGCTATCTGGTTTGCTATGCTGAGTTTGAAGACATTACGTGTCTAAAAAATTCACGCTTGCAAGCTGAATAGAAATTGTTTCATAAACGCTCAGAGTTTGTATTTAGATCTAGTTTCTTTATTCCTGTCTTTCACTGACGATAGCAAATAGCTTGAAATCATGATCTGAAAGTGGAATTATAGTTAGAGATAGTGAATACTAACTACTCTGACGTTTATGTAAACAAAACATACGCTTGATGGGCGTTTTTGGTAGAACGCCATCTGTGGACATAAATACAAGCGTTAGCAAGTTTTTTAACTTGCATTTTTGTTTATCATAAATGTACCTTTGAGGTCTTTTTTGCAATGATATAGATTGCAGAGGCTTCTACTATGTGGTGATGCTGAACTGAGATCAGACCCATATAGCTATCTGGTTTGCTATGCTGGGTTTGAAGACATTACGTGTCTAAAAAATTCACGCTTGCAAGCTGAATAGAAATTGTTTCATAAACGCTCAGAGTTTGTATTTAGATCTAGTTTCTTTATTCCTGTCTTTCACTGACGATAGCAAATAGCTTGAAATCATGATCTGAAAGTGGAATTATAGTTAGAGATAGTGAATACTAACTACTCTGATGTTTATGTAAACAAAACATACGCTTGATGGGCGTTTTTGGTAGAACGCCATCTGTGGACATATATATATATATTCTGCTATGTAATGTAACATTTTTCTATTTTTTTAAAACAGATCTAGAATGAAATGGCAGTTTTATTAAGGATTACTAATCTTGACTAAAAACATAAACCAAATGATGCTTATCTGAAGAGTAAATATACTAAAATAATATAGGTTTGAGTACTAATTATAAACAGAGAAAAGACTGTGATGTAATGAAGCCTTCACCATCAACATTTATAATAAAATTGAATTATAATGCTTTGATATGATTTTTTCTTGCTTTGAAATTTATCACAACACATTTAGATATGGTTTTCTTTTTAATAAATAATTAAAGAAGTAGAAAACTATTAACCTGTTATATGACTTTAAAGGTCTCACTTTTAACATTCATTTAAAAGATTTAGATTTTCTTTTTCAGGTAACTAATTATAAAGAACTTCTACCAACAATTACTTTATAAATTTATTAAATGAAGATTAGTAAATTTTTTAATTAAATATTCTGGGAGAAAAATAAGCTATGCACATGTATCTTCAATCAGCATTTATTGTGCAAAAGGAAAGAAGTAAATTAAATATTTCAATTATCAAGTAGATTATGAAGTAAAAATAAACTTCAGTTATATATATATTGTGCCAATGCCAAATTGGCACATGTATATAAAATAATTTTGGATAAAAATTATTATCAAAATCTTTCGGAAAAAAGAATTTGAAAGTTACAATTAATTACTTTAAAGAGGGGAGAGGGAGTTTTCTTATAAAAAAAAAAAAAAAAAAAAACAAACTAAGAGTTTCGTAAAAAGTTAAAATTATTAAGATATAAAAAAAAAAAAAAGAAAAAAATCTCTTTTCATTCCAGTTTATTGTAATAGATTATATTAGTGCGTGCGAATGTAAACAAAAGTATGCATGTAAGAATAATATAAAAAAAAAGAAAAATGAATAAAGAAATGAAATGTATTTCAAAAGAAACACAGTGGTGGACTGCTAATTAAAGATATGAAAACAACACATTTTAAAATAGCTACTACTAATAAAATATTCAATCGAAAAACACGTTGTCATAATAATTAATCTAAAGGAATTTCGACAACACGTATTGCCGGAGGATATTAAAACAAAAACACGTCGCAGGTATAAATAGACTTTTTTTTCGTTTATCAGACATTCAGTTGGAGTTTGAAATTCAGTCTAGTTTTACTGTGTCAGTTTACAGAAATGCAGTGCTGAAAAGCTTTTGGAAATATACGCTTGCGCTCCAGCCTTGTTAGTCCAATAAGACCATCAAAACCTGCCTGAGAAATAATGTCTGGATAACAACACAGAAACCCTACGTCAAAACGTGCAGCTGTCTCCAAGAAGAAACCAACGGATTACCATAAATTCTCTTCCATAAACAAAATCTAACCGGTTAGATACAATCCATTAGAAGCAGCAGAAGTAGCCACCGACAAGAAAAAAAAAATCCTAGGTATCTGTTTTATTATTATTATTTACCAGTAGTAGTCACCACTGTAATCCGTAAATATTGAAGATTAACATTATAGGAACTCTATCATACATAAAAGGAACTATTGATGTGTGTGCGAGAGTCTCAAATGTCATTAATGCTTTATTATTATTTTTTGCGAATGAGAGTTAATTTAAATGTCTAAGATTATGTTGTTTTGTTCATGAAATATCCTATCATATGTAAATTTAAAATGTGCGTGTGTGAAATTTGGATTTATAAAATGTTTAGAATGCGTTGATGTTGGTTAGTAAATTATATTTAACTTAATTGATGTTGATTGAAATAAATTATTTTTAAATTTAAACTTGATCTGTCGGTCAATTCTTTTTATCAATATCTTATTAGCAATAAATATCATTGATTAAAATTGGACTGGGCTGGTTAAGGGAATTGTTTCGAGCGCTGGATTATGAGCCTACTACCCGAATATGTTAGTCTTCAGACTAGCTGGCACCCCGGGGTCTACTCCGAAACAAATAAAGTATTTGGATGGTAGGGGTTTGAATCTAGCAGCCGAGATGGGCCATTGTTGATAGTTAAAGCTATTAATAAGATCTCCCATTTTGCTCGAACGTGCCGGTTCGTTCACCTAACCTTTATAATATTATAAATGTATTGTGAAGGAGTTTGAAACCGGCCAAAACTTATATATACGTATAAGTAGGTGGGTTCAGCGGTTCGACCCGGTACAATATATATATATATATATTAAAATGGAATGTAACAATAACTTTGTAAATCAATGCTATCTAGATCAAATATATTTCAAAAAATGAAATGAATTTAATTAATGTGAAGTTAATTAATTTATTGATATTAATTTAGAATTAAACTAATTAAATTTTTAAATCAGTTTATGGTATTTATAGCCATCTCATTAGATAGAGGATTTCTAAAAAAAACAACTGGCACATATAAAAATAATTATAATACAAGAAAATAGTTTCTTTCAGATCTCTATAGATCAGTGGTCTTCAACCTTTTCACACCTGCGGACTGGCGAAAATAAGGATAAAATTTCGCGGACCGGCAGAAGTTTACGGATAAATTTTCTTGAAGATGTAACCTGCTTAGCCTTAGATAAGCATAATTGTTATAACTGACCAAAACAGCACATTAGTTATTGTGTATTGTAATGGTGTTGCTTACCTTCACATGCTGACCGCAGAAAACAGTACAATAATAATTGTTCTCATTAATGTGCTTGCATTTCTATGTTTATTATTTCATTGTTAAAACATTCAAGAATAAAATGTTATTCACCTGAATGTTGGAAAATGTCATATCTAGTGTAATTACATGGCAATGATTATGATAAATGTAATATCTGTATTTAATGTTAAATATACAAGATGGTTATATATATATATGGAGGTTGTTTTTTGATAGTAGTAAGGGCAAAATAGAAATCGCGTAATTAATCACCGTACAGTCCAAAAGAAATTTGCCATATTTTAAATCTGAAAAAATAAAATGAAATGTGTAAAAGTCTGAAGTTTTGATGTTATTGTAATTTTTTTGTGTTGGTGTGTTGAAAAAATCAAAAAATATAATTAATAGGAAAAGTTTTTTTAAAAAAATGGTAAAATAGATATCGCGTAATAGAAATAAAACCAAAAAAAAAAAAATCACAAAGTAATTTTTTGTTTGTTTTTATTTTTAAAAAAAGGTTAACAGAAATTGGTTTTAAAAATAAAAGTTTTAGTATATTAGTGGTATACAAATAAAACCAAAAAAATATCACCTTATAGGCCAAAAAAAGAGGGGGCGTATTTTTAAACCAAAAAAAAAAAAAAAAAAAAGAAAATGAAACTTGAAAAAGTCAAAAGTTTTGATCTTATTTTAATGGGGGGTGGGGGTAGATTGAGGAATACTGTGTAAAAGTTAGAGACAGAAATTTTTGGGTTGTTTTTCTTTTTAAAAAAAGGTGATAAAAATTGATTTCAAAAATAAAAATTAAAGCCAAAAAAGATCTTATTTTAATTTGGGGGTGGGTGGGGGTGAGAAATACTTTGACTTCACTGAAACCAAAGTTACTTTTGGTTTGTTTTTATTTTTAAAAAAAGGTAATAAAAATTGTTTTTAAAAATAAAAGTTTTAGTATATTAGTGGTATGCAAATAAAGACAAAAAAGATATCGCCTTACAGGCAAAAAAAAAAAAAGTGGCCGTATTTTTAAACAAAAAAACCCTGAAACTTGAAAAAGTCAAAAGTTTTGATTTTGTTTTAACACATAAACAATTCCGACAAGTGGCTGTGATTGGTTATCAAAAGACAATTGGAGTTTGTATAATAAAAAACGTTTTTTTTTAAAATAATAAAAAATTTAATTCTACCCCTCCATAAACATCTGTGATAAATAGAAAAACAAATTAATTTATGTATGATTGATTAGATTTCGTTTTTGGTCTGTTTCTTTTTTTTAAACAGGGTAAAAATGCGATGAAAAAATAAATAAAAACTGTTTATATTAATTAAAAGTTGGAAATCTTATTATTTTGTTATTACTAACTTTCTTATCTGTCTAGCATGGCCCGGCAGAAAACTTCTGTGTCCTGGTTCTGGTCTGTGGCCCGGTGGTTGAAGACCACTGCTTTAGATAACCTACATGTAATTTGATTTACAAATTAATTTAAAAAAAATTACTCTACCTGATTACATACAAAAAAAAGTAAAAATAGAAAGACAAAGGTTAATTAAATCTACCTTTTAAACGGAAGATTTTTTTCACACACACACACACACAAATTTTATAATTTAAAATAAAAAACATTTTAAAAATTATCAAAAAAGTAAATATACAGAAATCTTTATACATATATGTATTAGAATGTTTACAATAAATATATATTTATAGTGTGTGTTCATTATTTCAAAATATCTAATATATAAGTGTTAGTTATGTATGCAAAAAGATGGGAATCTAGTATAGACCAAACTCTCATTATTTATTCACCGAATTCAATAATGTTAGCTGTGCCAAATTGTTGGCTATAGCCATCTTGTGCATGGACATATATATATATAAATAAAATAAATAAAATATCCGTTAATTAAAAACAATATTGTAATTATAATTGAAATAATATTTTAAATGGTTTATAAACAATTACAAGCAATCTTAAAATCTGCAGAAGTACTTTTGGTTACTTTCTAACCTGCCTCAACTGCCATTAAATTAAAAAACCAAAAGCGGAAGCAAATGTCATCAATTCAAATTCCACGAATCTCGTATTTTAATATTAGAAGCTTGTCGATTTATTAAATGTGTTTTATTCCTGTTTATAAAAATTGCCTCTTTAATTTTTCTTTTACTATGGTTTCTCTCTTCAGGAAGAATTTTTACATTTTCAAAATTAAATTTAAATTTATATTTACATGTTTTTTCGTGATCAAAGAAAACTGAAGAAGATATTAAATCACCATTATTTTTATTTTTTACACGCTTATATAATAATTCATGTTCCTTCAATCTTTTCTCAATACTGCACCTAGATTTACCTATATATGATAGCATACAATCACAAAAAATTTGATATATGACATTACTTTTTTGCTTGACAGGTATGACATCCTTCGAATTATTGACTAATTTATTAATATTGTTTGGAACGTAGAATAAAACATTAAACACATTCTTATATAAATCCTTAAAAATTTTTACTTCAATCAATTCCTTGGCAAATATCTCAATATTTTTTAGTTTATCACTTTGGTAATGACATAATTTTTCATTCCGAAACAAAAAAGATTTAAAACTTACCATCTTATGCATCATTGGTACTTTTGATTTACAATTTATATATCCTCTTTTTTGCAGTGGCTTAATTATTAGTTTATAATTTAATATACTGTTATCTCTTGTGATCATTAAATCTAAATAGTTAACCTTATTGTCCTGTTCTTTTTCAATAGTCCATTTCAAGCCATTCAACTTATTTAATTCCTCTATAAGCAAATTTATACTATTAGTATTTCCACAAACAAAAACATCCACATATCTTTTGTAAATTTTAATGTCTCCAAAAATACACATATTTAAAATACTACTCTCATATGTAGATAAAACGAAATTGCAAACTTGTGCAACTACAGGCAATCCCATAGACCAACTTTTGGTCATTTTATAATATTGACCTTCAAAAAATGCAACAATATTATCATTAAAATTTTTTAAAGAATCAATGATAAATTTTATTGTATATTTACAAATATTTTTACTTTTTAATGCATGTTCAATTATTTTTATGGAATTCATTCTATCAATAGATCCATACATTTCTGTAACATCCAATGAAGCAATAACATCATTTTCATCAATAATTAAATTTTTAATACTATTTCCAAAGTTAAACGATGAAGCAATAGTATTATCCCCAAATCCTAAAAAGTCTTGTAAAAGTTTACCAATATATGATTTGTTTGAAAGAGGACAGAGGTTTGCACATGTGCTTGTTGACGAAATGTCAATATATTAATAAAATTAAAATGGAAATGGACAAACTTGGTTTCTTTTTGATTGAAGATTATAATATGGATGGTCAAAGAATAAAGTTTATTAACAATATTTTAAAAAGTGCTAAAAATAAAGTTTTAACTAATAATGTATACTATATGATATATCCTTCTTGTGCTATATGTCCTCGTATTTTTGCAAATATAAAATTACATAAAGAAGGTAATCCTTTGCGAGTTATGATAGATTTTGGTGGTTCCTTCATATATCAGACTTCTAAATATATTGGTAAACTTTTACAAGAAGACTTTTTAGGATTTGGGATAATACTATTGCTTCATCATTTGACTTTGTAAATAGTATTAAAAATTTAATTATTGATGAAAATGATGTTATTGCTTCATTGGATGTTACAGAAATGTATGGATCTATTGATAGAATGAATTCCATAAAAATAATTGAACATGCATTAAAAAGTAAAAATATTTGTAAATATATAATAAAATTTATCATTGATTCTTTAAAAATTTTTAATGATAATATTGTTGCATTTTTTGAAGGTCAATATTATAAAATGACCAAAAGTTGGTCTATGGGATTGCCTGTAGTTGCACAAGTTTGCAATTTCGTTTTATCTACATATGAGAGTAGTATTTTAAATATGTGTATTTTTGGAGACATTAAAATTTACAAAAGATATGTAGATGATGTTTTTGTTTGTGGAAATACTAATAGTATAAATTTGCTTATAGAGGAATTAAATAAGTTGAATGGCTTGAAATGGACTATTGAAAAAGAACAGGACAATAAGATTAACTATTTAGATTTAATGATCACAAGAGATAACAGTATATTAAATTATAAACTAATAATTAAGCCACTGCAAAAAAGAGGATATATAAATTGTAAATCAAAAGTACCAATGATGCATAAGATGGCAAGTTTTAAATCTTTTTTGTTTCGGAATGAAAAATTATGTCATTACCAAAGTGATAAATTAAAAAATATTGAGATATTTGCCAAGGAATTGATTGATGTCGGTTATAAAATGGAATAAATAAACAATACTTTATGTCAATTTAAAAAAAATTATGATAATTTAAAAGAAATGAAGATTAATAATAAAAAATGGATATCTATTCCATTTATTTCAAATCCACAAGTAAAATTTTTTAAGGATTTATATAAGAATGTGTTTAATGTTTCATTCTACATTCCAAACAATATTAATAAATTAGTCAATAATTTGAAGGATGTCATACCTGTCAAGCAAAAAAGTAATGTCATATATCAAATTTTTTTGTGATTGTATGCTATCATATAAAGATGAATCTAGGTGCAGTATTGAGAAAAGATTGAAGGAACATGAATTATTATATAAGCGTGTAAAAAATAAAAATAATGGTGATTTAATATCTTCTTCAGTTTTCTTTGATCATGAAAAAACATGTAAATATAAATTTAAATTTAATTTTGAAAATGTGAAAATTCTTCATGAAGAGAGAAACCATAGTAAAAGAAAAATTAAAGAGGCAATTTTTATAAACAGGAATAAAACACATTTAATAAATTGACAAGCTTCTAATATTAAAATACAAGATTCGTGGAATTTGAATTGATGACGTTTGCTTCCGCTTTTGGTTTTTGAATTTAATGGCAGTTGAGGCAGGTTAGAAAGTAACCGAAAGTACTTCTGCAGATTTTAAGATTGTTTGTAATTGTTTATAAACTGTTAAAAATATTATTTCAATTATAATTACAATATATATATATATATATTGTAACATAAATTTAGATCGGAAAGATATTAAGAAAATACCTGAGTAGTCTATAATATATAATATCATAATATTATAACTTAATAAACAGAAAATGTTGTAGCTTTTATTTTATATCAAAAAGAAAAGAATTATTTAACCTGAGTAGTGGCTATTAAACAAAAAGATCAGACTGAGTTATCAATCATATTAAGGGATACTGGATTAAATTAAGCATATTTCTATAATTAGATTTCAACAAATTATTAAGAAGAAACTACTATAACTCAGGTATATGGAAATCAAGTGAGTGAGTACACTGGTAACTCAATCAAATATCTCTCAATATATCCAACTGTAGATTTTACTCACTCTTATCTCTTGGTTGGATCTCAAGTACAGATCTATGTGAACAAGAAGTAAATATGGTCTATCAGGGCATCACTAGGTTAGCTGGACCTAGACAAAGTTATATTTATAACTTTTTTACATGTACCGGGTTTGAATCACTTTTTGGTACTTTATTTCTAATAAAAATGGAAGATTTTGCTTTTAGACCCATATCACTGTATGCAATAAATTTAGGTAAACATAAAACATCTTTAAACTAAAGTGGAATATATAAATTTCATTAGACAGAAATCATTTCTTAGATCTTAACATAATAAATGTGTTTCAATATTTTTTTTATAAGTTTTACTAGCTCAGATTATATTATTAATTTAGGATGGCAATTCACTCATCCTTGCATGAAATAGATGATGGGATGGTGATTATAATAATACTAAGAAATCACTAAATACTATGAAATCAATATTTATTTATGGCCTTTAAACATTTATCTATCCCATTAATTAAAACGTGATGATGATGATGATAATGATAACAATAATGGTTTCAACCACAGCTTTAGGACTAAGCCTAATCATAAAACCTAATTGTTATAAAGAAATTCATAATTATTGCTTAATTTTAGTATATCTAGTTAAATCTTAAATAATCAATATCAACCATTGATGATGAATGATCACAATGAATAAAGACTACTATCAATAAAATATATACGCCTTGTTTAATAAAACAATTTAACATTTATTAATTTATTATGAAAATCTACAAATAATTTAAAGATAAAACCAAAATTTTATATGAAGTAATAATGAGATCAATAATTGATTATCTGGCAATCATAATGTTAATTTTGAATTCTTCCCCCTTTCCTGTCAAAATATATACATAAATTTGGATACTAAGTTTGCTAAAGTTTTGGATTCACAAGAAAATATTTCATAAGAAAAAAAATATTCACTCTTTTTTTTCTTCCTTTCTCTTTCGCACACATACTTTTATAATCTAACATGTAAAGTAGAATGATTAAGAATAAATGTTAGTAGAATTGGAAAGAGCAAGTTTTTTAGAAACAAGTTTTAAAGTATCTTTTCTCCCCCTCCCTTCTAACCTCTGAAATGCTATACTTTAACTTACACACAATACTCTAATATTCTTAATATTGCCTATTGTTTTACATTCACACACAATTACATATATGCAACAAGTATTATTATATTATGTATGTGCATGTTTTATCCCCATAATAACAAAAATATTATTTAAAACAAAATAATCTAAAAAAAATGTTACATATTAATAACATTTCATAACTTTAGGTTAATAGACAATCATAATTTTAGTACATATAAAATCATTAATAAAGCCTATGTTTATCGTTATTAAAATATTCTTGGTTTCAATTGATCCTGGTTGTTTTAAAAGTTCTTTAAACAAAAATATACAACTTTATTGCTAAAGTTTTACTAAGTCTCTGATATCATAAAGAAAACATAAAAAAAATCATATTACCAGTTCCATTCTTTGGCCGCAACTTCCAATGATTCAAATTTATCTTGTTCAATGTCTATCTTTGGCAGCAACAATTTCCGTGTTTCTCTGGAACAATCTCTTTCTTGAGGTGTATAATTATTTGACGATGATGATTCCATTGAGGTTATTTGCTTTAGTGGACAATTTGGAAATCATTATATTAACTCTTCTTATTTGATGATGATGATCCTATTAAGGTTATTTACTTTAGTGGACAATTTGGAAATCATTATATTAACTCTTCTCTTCCTGTCAAGCATGATTCTTTTAGTGGATGAAGTACAGCAGTTGTTTTCACATTTATAAATTTTCTTGGGTTTAAACTCAGTTACTGGAACAATTAATTGGACTTGATGATTTAATATTTATCAGTAGATTACTCTTTTCCTGATCGCCTTCCAATGCAGGTGAATGTTTTCTTCTTTCTATTAAAAAACATCTTATTTCTCTCAGTCAGTAAGAAGGTGTAGAATATTATAATTTCAGACAAGACATCTTTTCTTTCCTATATGATGTGCTGGCTGGATGGTCAACAGACAAGATATATATTAATTTTTCTTACCCGCCATCCTTATATCTTCAAGCCTCAAAAAAATTTAATAATGAAAAAAATGACTTTTGGATTGAGATTTTTGTAGAGTTAAACAAAACACTTGTCCTTTTAGTTTCAATATTTTTAAAAGTCTCTATAACCATATCAACTGATTTTCCAGACTGCTTTTATATCCGATTTTTTATTTTTTTTGGCCACCTCTTTTAATTCGATTTATAACTTATTTTCAACCAAATCGTTTTTTAGTTGAATAGTATGAAAAATCTCAGTATCCTGATTTTTAGACAAACTTTGTTTTGAAGGAAAAAAAAAGTCTTAATCCTTTTTTACACCTATATAACATCTCAAATTTAAGCTTCTTTCTTTTGATCTTAAGATGAGACATTTTTAAAATTAGACTTCTCACATCGTCTCTAAGTTTTTCAACAGAAAAACAACCCTTATAATACAAAAAAAATTGTTGAGTAAGAAAAAAAAATATAACAGATTTTCTTCTTTTTCTCTCAATATTTAATAAATGTAGATATATTTATGTGATGTAACACACACACTCCACCACTCAAATCATGTATAAACTGACATTAAATAATCTAATTGCTAGCTTAGTAATTATAACCCTAATATTTAAAATTAAATCCTTAGCTTTTAAATCCAAATTACAATTATAGAAAAGCAAAAATAGAAGTATAGAATAAGATATTAAAATTTAGCAAGTGTAGGTTAGTTTTAAAGAAAGTTAATATGTGTAATTTAAAAGTGGCTAACTAAATAGCGTTTATAACACACACTGCCTATACATATGCGTTATAACTTTATTTTTTTAACAAAAAAAAATTAACTATTAAATGTGTGTACTACTATTTTTGAGTTTTTATCAACACACAAACAATTAAAATATATAACTGTGGCCCCATTCTCTTCCTGTCTTAAGCTTTTAGAACTGGATCTTGTAGGGTTTAAACTTGGGTGCCCTACAGCTCCCTTTACTATATAAAAATGTGATGATGATTTTTGTTCTACATTTTCTTTCATGCACATTACTACAAATTTAGCTAATGACTAAATTGTAATGGCACAATATATATATATATATATATATATATATATATATATATATATATATATGCTGTTGCAAGGGAAATAACTTGCAATAATACTTTTCTTTACTCTTTAATTTGCTTTGTAAATGTAAACAATAAACTTTCATTTATTATTATTATAACCATATTGGTATAGTCTGTATGTATATATATATATATATATATATATATATATATATCTGATTGTCATCTGTTAAAATTCCCCTTTTGGATCTCATCTCTCCATGACCACCAAGCATACATTAAAAAATTAACTCTCATGAAGTTTGGGGAGTAAGTTGCTTGGTAGTGCACTGGAGGAATAGATAAGGTCCAAACCCTCTTTACCTATATCTATAAGTTAGGTTAAAGCAGCTTTACTTTTTTTACCATTACAATATTGAAAAAAATAGTAACAAACAATATATATATATATAAAATCGAAAAAGTGCTTAATAAATTGCCAGGCAGAAAATGTAAGAATTAATGAATTATGGGAAAGCTAAAAATAAAAGATGATTATTTTTGAACATACTTTATACATTTGATATTAAGTCTTAATCTTAGTTGACAAACACTACTTAGATAGTTGAAAGCACTCTTATATGGATTAAAAGTTTAAATTTATATTACTATATTTGTTTTATTATTTAAATATAAATTATATATTGTTACCATTTGAAACATGTTTACCCATCTAACATGAGCTGGAACTAAGAAAATGTACTTCAAACCCAGTCAAGACTGAGATTAAGGTCAGGGGCCAGCCTGAATTCAAACCCACTCTATAAGCCCCAGATCAAACACCTAATAAATAACATAACAATGATGGTACATGAGAATTAATTCTTAAGTCTGGCCCACTAGCAGAGCGGAGAAAACAATGAAACTCTATTAACTAAATTAAAATATGCATATACAGAACTACTCAAATAAATTAGACAATAAAAATATAGTTTAATTGGGTTATGAGTAAAGGGCAGGTAACAAGATGGGTAAAAAAGGTAATGTGGTATGCAAAAGATTTGGATAAAGAATTTATATCAGTATATTTGTACAAAAGATGGGATGATTGGTGTTAAGAGGATTGTCGAGTGTTATAGTAGTAAGGAAAGGGATAAAAGAATAGATTTATTAATAAAGAATAGAGAGATGGTGAAATAGTATGGAGAGTAAAAAAAGTTTAAATATATATAGAAATAAACAGAATATTAGGTGTGAGTTAATATATGATAATAGTAAGGAAAGTAGTTTATTATTTAAGGCTCAAATGGGATTTTTAGCTACAAGAGAATATACATGTAAATGTAAAAATATGGGTGATTTATTTTGTAAATTATGTAAGGAAGGAATAGAAAATATTAAGCATTTATTAATTGAATGTAAATGCTTGAAAACATAATGGATACATATAATGAAGTTATGGAAGAATAAATATGAAAAAAGTGATTATACAGAAAGTGAATTATTTGTTTTTATGCTGGGTTTGGGAAAAGATAAAGGGAATTTAGATATAAAGGACATAGAGTTGACAAAGATTATGTTGTGGAAATGAGTTGGAGCAGAATATGGGGAAACATAGAGTGGGGAATAAAAAATTAAGTGGCTAACAGGTTTATCTGGGCATAATTGCTGAGATATTCTTGACTTCATTTAAAGAGAAGGCACAGTACATCACATCACGTGTATTTGCAAAGGTGTATTTACTTCTGCAGTATAAAATTGAGCAGTAATTTCAGGCTTTAATATAGACAGAGTTAATTCTAATTTTGTAGTTATTTTCTTTATTATATTCATATTTTTATGTGAAGATAAAAACCAAAATTTTTTAATACTGTTTCATTAAAAAAATACTATATTTATAACATTATAAAAAAGCACCGCTAGGAGGCATTAGAATTGAAACGTCACTTCCTTAGAGATATTAATTCATTGTTATTCCCTTGGTAATATAAAAATGTCTTATAGAGGGCGCAGTTGTTTCCTGTTCTGTTCTATAAATGGGGAAGAGAATAATGGTTATAGGAGATATGAATGAGCACATTGAAGAAATTGATGATGTAGACAATAAGAATGGACAGCTTTTGAAGGAATTTTGTCAGAGAGTAAATTTGAGCATTGGAAACTTATCAAATATTTATGAGGGACAATGCACATGGTCTAGGAATAATATATCACACACAATAGATTATGTATTGGTAGAGAAAGAGGGAATGGATAAAGTACGAAAAATTAAGAGAGAGTATGTAATAGTGATCATAATTTCTTTGTAATTGAAATGGTTAGTAATGTGATGGAAAATAGAAATAAAAGTAGAAACAATAGTGAAAGATGTGGATGGAGAGTGAATGATAAGAATAAGTTAGAAGAGTATAGAATACAAGTTGAAGAAACCATGGAAGAGTTGGTTGGAAATGAGTATGAGGACGTGTGATGAAATAGAAAAAGTGGCAAATAGGGTTTTAGGTGAGAATATTCAGAAGAATAAAAGTAATAGAACAATGAAAGTTAGTAAAAGTGTAAAAGAGAAAAAAAAAGCATGCAGAAAATACAAGTGTGCTATTAAGAACAATGAAGGTGAAAAAGATATTAATGCTAAATGGGAAAAGTACTTAGAAAAGAAGTTAGCTAAAATAGAAAATTATAGAGAGAGAATGAAACTAAATAGTAAATTATTGGATGATATTAATAAAAGTGGAAGAGATGGGAGTAAGAAATTTTGGAATTACATTAAAAGGAGAAATTTAGGGGAGAGAGATAGTACTACTGGATGAGGAGGGAATAGAGTGTAGCTCTAGAGAAGAATTAGAGAGAATATTGAATAGTTATGTAATGGATATAGAAAAGATGTTAGATGTGAAGAACAGAGAGATAGAAAATATGAAAACATATAGTAATGGGAATATTAGCTTTACAGAAAAGGAACCGAATGAGGCAGGGAAGAAATTGAAAAATGGTAAGGCATGAGGGTTAGATGGATGGGCAGCAGAGATGGTAATGAATTTAGGGCATAGGGCAAAAATAAAGCTACTATCATGTTTTAATAAGGTGGCACAGAAGAGATTTTTTCCAGGTAGCTGGAGTAATACAAGAGTAAGATTATTATTAAAGGAAAATGTAAGGATTATAGAAAGTTAAATAATTATAGACCAATAGTGGTAACATCAGTTTTATATAAAGTTTTTCATATATGGTGGCTGGAAGAGTTGCAAAGTGGATGGAAGAAAATAATGTAGTGGGGGAAATGCAAGGAGACTTTAGGTCAGATAGGCATATAGGAGATAGTTTATTTGTAGTTACACAACTTATAGATATGAGTAGAAATGCAGGTAAACAGTTATATATGAGTTTTATAAATATAGAGAAGGCATATGATAGAGTGAATAGAAGTAGGTTATGGATAAGTTTAGCAAATCTGGAAATAGATGAAGCTTTAGTGCAGTGGTCTTCAACCTTTTCACACCTGCAGACTGGTAAAAATAAGGATAACATTCCATGGACCAGCAAAACTAAGGATAAGATTTCGCAGACCGGCAGAAGTCTATATATAAATTTTCTTAAAGATAAGCATAATTGTTATAACTGATCAAAACAACAATGTTAAATATATAAGATAAAGTTATATATATATGAAGTTTATATAATAAAAAACTTTTTTTAAAATTTTTTTAGAAAACTAATAAAAAATTTAATTCTATCCCCCCCCCCCCGCCATAAACATCCGTGATAACTAGAAAAACAAATTAATTTATGAATGATTGATTAGATTTTGTTTTCGTTCTGTTTTCTTTTTTTTTTAATTGGGTAAAAATGATATGAAAAAATAAATAAAAATTGGCTATATTAATTAAAAGTTATTATTACAAACTTTTTACTGCCTGTCTAGCACGCAGACCTGCAGAAAAGTTCTGCAGCCCAGCGCCGAGCCACAGACCAAGGGTTGAAGAACACTGCTTTAGTGGGTGTCATTAAGAAATTATATGAAAATAATTACTATACATATCAATTAGGGGATTAAAAAAGTGGTGGGACTGAGGCAAGGATGCCCTATGTCATCTATTTTGTTTGTGTTGTATTTGAGTGAAATGGAGAGAGCAATAGAAAGTCTTGGAAGAGGGATAGAAATACCATTAATAGGTGGCAAGAGAGCATATACATTGTCGGGTCTTTTTTTGCGGATGATGTCTTTTTGTGTGCAGAAAGAAGAGAAGATATGGAAGTTATGCTGAGGACATGTGCAAGGGTGGGTAAAGATATGGGGAATAAATTTAGTGAAGAAAAATCAAATATAATGATGGTGAATACTTGGGAAAGAGAAGACAACGATTTCTTATTGGGGGATATAAAGTTAAGTGTGGTGAATAGATATAGTTATTTGGGAATCATCTTGTGTTATAAGAAAAATTGCTTGGATGAATGGGAGAAAAAATTGATAAATGAAGCAAAAAAGAGAAAGGGATTGATAAAGAAATTAACAGTGTTTTCATATAATAAATATAATGTAGCTAGAATTGTATGGAAGGGAGTGGCAGTAGCAGGGTTAAATATGGCAATGATACATTATGTGTTAGTAAAGGGGTCGAATTTCATTAGATCTAATACAAAAGTACCGCATTTTTAAAAACTTCATTTCTATAACTAAATCCACTTGTTTGTTTATGTTTTAACGATTTTATGTTATCCATATAGCACTACAAGATATAATAAATATCAAAGACAAATATACTTCCATCCCTTCCCCTTTTTATTATAAATTAGTAAAAAAGTTGTGTCTACGTCAGTAATATTACCGAAATAATGTTGTGGTCATTCAATAATAACACAATTCAATAACTAAGTTAAAATATTTATAGATATTTTCATTAATAATATGAATATACAATTGTTTTTGTACAAAAGTTCAGCTCCACTATGGTCGCTGAATTGTGAATACATAGTTGTTAATAGTACAGCTAGTACTTTGGAAGAAATATTGAGATCCTTGTTTTAAACCCTGATCCTTCGAACCTATGAATAACTCATCTTACGACAAATGTCAGTAGCTAGTCCTTCTTGCTAAAGATGAGCTTGCTTCACTGCATTTAACCAAATAGTATTCAATGCGATTTAAAGTTTATTTTTGGGTCTGAAATACTTTCATCTATATTTTCATAATCAAACATATTCCTTTTTTTAATCTTTAGATATCATTGTTTTAGGAAATTCTGTATCTGCATTGATAATTAGTGTAGCCATTTATCTTACTTCATGATTAAGATGATTGAAATTGTCATCAGAGTGTAATTCCATAAAATATTTTTGTAACAATTTGCTCACTATATTGATTCAATTTAGTATAGGGTGCCAAATTATAAGGGAACATAAAAATTTAATGATTTTATTTGTTAACCAAGCATTCTAGTCTCCATGACCCTTCTTTAATTCTCATTTAAGTCTACTATTCAGCTTCTATTCAGCTTTCCCATTACATTTCTGATAATAGATTGAGAGTCAGTTTTGGTAAAAAAATTTTTAGTGTTCCATCTTTAATTCGATGCAGTGGATTTAACAGAATCATTTACCACTAAATTGAGATTATGAGCTAAATAAGATACAAAAAAGACTTTTGGATTTAAATCCAATATTTTTTTTATGAAGGTCATTTCTTTTTCCATGCATATTTGCATTGTTATCCTTGTCCTGTTAAATCTTTTATGTCTAGTTTCCATTCATCAAATTTTTGAAGAACAAAGTCCTTGTCCACTTGTATCTGTAATGAGATAAAAACATAAAAAATGTTTGTGTATTTCTATAGGAGTCTTACATGAATCAAAGCAAAAAACAATAGTGGTTATTTATTCAACATGAAAAATATCCAGAGTACAGTCTAAAATTATAGAAATTTTTTTTATTTCTCGTACTATTTCAAAAATCTTAGTTTCTATTACATTTGATATTAGTAAAATATATTTAATTTTTGAATTTGTGATCCAATATACTTTGAAAAATTTTTATAATTAGATTGTCGAATCTGTTAAAAATGTTTTGCCATAACATTATCAAATTTTGCAATCATCTGCATTAATTATAGAAAATCTCCATTGCTTTTGTCTGTATCAAAAAGATACTGTGAAGATCCTTTAAATGCCAGACATTGTTGAAACAGATATTTTTAATATTACTGAATCAATGATGGAATGCCAGTATTATACATAGTCTTTGTTGGATTGCATCTTTTGTTTTATTTTTCAAAACTTCATACATTTTATCATATTTTTAATGCAGCCTGTATTGTATTCAGATCTTTTAAGAATTAATGATAAATGCCTCCAATCATTCACTGCTGTTGTACCAGCAATATTGCCTCTACATATTTTTTACTTCTACATTCGGCATGGCAAAATACAGAATTTAATATAAAAGTCATAGGCTATGTACTTTTTCTCTGTTACTTAATCTTCTATAATAGTAAAATGGAGAACAATTTTCTGTTGCATACATCTCTTGGAAACTTATCCTTAGTTTTTAGCTTTTCTGTGTGGCTTATCAGGATCATCTGAAGTCAATACAAATTGCATTTGGCTACCAGTAATTTGTCTTCTGTAAAACTAATATGTTGGTCAAAGTCTTTTTCTCTTTTCTCAAAATTTTGTTCACTATCTAAGTAATCCTTAGCTTGTTTTTCTTGAGAAATCAAAGGAATAGCTCATTGCCAGAAGGAAATATACTTACACTACCAATTGATACTTTGTTACTGCTTTGGATGTTTTTATTAATCAAAAAATTTATTTAAAGAGCCTGCTAATTGTTTTTGTTGTTTAATTTTACATTGTTTCCATGCCTATATTGAGCACCTGATAAGCATTTTTAAAATTTGGGTAAAAAAAAAACATAAAATTAAAATATTTTAAAAACAACTTACTATTAATTTAAATCTTAAAAACATTAGAGAAGCCAAATTGGCAAATATAACTATATTATTTATCAATGCTTATGAGAAATATATGTTTATAATATTTATATTAATGTGAAAAAAACAATATGAGAAACACCTTTACATTTAGGGTTGACTAAACAATGATACAATATCGATAGATTTTCAGCTACTTAGCTAATATCAATGTAATAAAAGATGAAATCTGTATATTGATAGGGAAAATATGCTATAAAATTAAGAAATGTTAGTAATGAAGATTAGAAAATTTTGAATAATTTTAAATGAAAGATAAAAATGATATATTTTGGCCACTCCCTTAATTCAGTCACCCATGTGCTTTGCATATATTGCACAATAGGATGTGGCACCCTTGATGTTGGGAGACTGAAACCAATCATATTCTCTTACCTAGTTTCCAATTGCCTCTTTATACAATTAGCTATTTATTTACTTTTATTATCATTTCATTGTCAGCTGAATTGCATATTCAATTTATTCTTGATAACATTGTAATTTGGACAAGTTCATTATTTATTGGAAAACTTAAGATGAGTTCACAACACATGGAATCTTTTTTATTGCTTTCTGAATTTCATGCACTTATGTAAAAATGATTATTTATTAATCTATCTTCAAACAGTTTATTCTGGCTTGTTTAAGGAAGTTTATTTAAAACTTTTAGGCAATTTTAATTTCAATCTGTTTAAATCAATTGCAGTCACTTAATGTCTATTTAAGTAAATTTTCATTTATTTTCATTTAATTATTTTGTTTACAATATTTTTTAAAATTAATTTTAATTAATTGATATTTTTATATTTAAATATTTTAAGGGTAGTAAGTAATATATTGACTACACACATTATTATAAAATACATTAATCTGCTCAAGTCGGCATTAAGTCAATAAAGAATTTTAATATGTTTTTGTCCAGTTTCAGGACAAAAAAAATATTAGCATAAGGTGTACTATTTTAATTTCAATAAATATTTTAGTATAAAAAATATCAATAAGAATATTCCAAAAGTTAGATTTAAATGTTCTAATAATTAATGACAATCGAAACTGTTTTAGGAATGAGTTATAGCTATAAGAAAATGAGTAGAGTTACATAAAAGGTTTCTACAGACTGAATGAAAAGAATGGAAGAGCAAATTTTGAACTGATTAGAGTAAAGATAAAATCTTAGGAAACTAATAGATCCGGAAAGTGAAATTAATTAAATGCTTTCGCAAAGGAATTTTAAGGAGTGGAAAATTTCTGATAAGAGAACAATTAAATGGCAGACTATAAAAATTCAGGATTGTAGATTTAAGTGCTCATTTTCTTCTTTGTGTTGGTGAAGTGCTATTGGGCTGGCATCGAGTATCATTGGCAATCAGTCAATGTCTATGAGGGAATAAACCCAGGTGTTTCAGAATCTGAAGATATAAAAATCTGACTAGTATTTAAAGCAGATTATCCCGATCTTATTTTATTTTATGTAAGCCTAAAGGGGTCTTAGGTTTTAACTTGGAGAACTTGTAGTGTATTTAGCATAGTTGTGGAAAGTGTCAATCCATTAAATAATAAAGTAATTGTCGGACAATATTGGAAGAGTGTTTAAAGACTTTAAGAACTCTGTGATAATTTATTTTTCTGTATATTAATTATATTTAAGTTTATATATTATAGTTTGTGTTTGTATAACTTATAATAAATCCATAGGACTAAATTTATTTTTAGTTTTTAATAAGATTGTAGTTTGCCTCTTTGGGAGTTGTGGGTAAATACATAACAAAATGGTGCACTCTGAAATTCGGACCTAGTACATAGAAATCAATAGTACAATCGAAATTAGAATTGTCAAACAATAGTATAGATCGATAATTTGATCAACGGTCAAATGTTGATAGGTCAAGATAGTATCTCTGAATTTGAGGTAGGAAATGCAGTGGAATAGCTGCTATATGTGACACAACTTGAAAATTTTTTCACGCTTAATGGCACAAGTGATAATAGTAGAAATGTAACTGTTTTGTTGTGTTTGGAAGGAGGAATTAATTGAAATCATTAATAAGTTATTTGTCAAACCTATAACAGAGACAGTAAGTTATGAGGTGATAATTAATAAGTTAACTGAGCATTATACCCCATGGCCATCTAGGCATATCACTAGATTGTCACTTGAAATAGAAAACAGGTGAAAGAAGAAAAAATAAAGGATTTTGACATAGGTTAGGGCAGGCTAATAAAAAACTGTCAATATCGGGAATTTGGTGAACAAGTATTGTTGGATCAATTGCTATGGGGAATGGCAGATGTAAAGTTAAGACAAATATTATTGATTAAAACTGAGCAAATGAAGTAGCGAACAAAAAAGGGATCGCATATGAGTTAATTATTGAGCAAGCTCTTGCTTTTAGAAGTGGATGAAGAAGGCAGAACAGCAGTTTATAAAATCAATAAAAGTAGGCCACAGAGAAATTATAAATCAAGTTGTGAGCCAATACCTTCAGGAAAATGTTTTTACTGTGTGAAAACAGGTCATTTTTCTAAGAATTGTAAATGGCCGAGAAAACTTTTAATTGTGGCAACAGAGGGAATTTAGCAATAGTTTGCAAAAAATCCAAGCCAAATGATAAAAGAGAAATAAACAGAAGGGAGGTAATCAAGATGAAGTTAATATTGTAACCAGTTGGCTTTCATCACACACACTAATATAGTGTATGTGAATATATATGTGTAAAATAAAGGAAAAGTAGAAATAAACACTGACAAAAATTTTAGTAGATATTTTCTACATTCATTGAAATAAAAAATAATAATAATAATAACTCTAATTTAAAATATTGTTTTATAAATTAAACTTTTAAAAGGTCTGAATAAATATCAATATTGTATTATCATTATTATTCTGATTTTGAAATGTAAAAACACCATACTTATTTTTGGAATTTTTTAATTAATTAAACAAAATTTTCATCTATTGGAAATTCCCTAAGTAAAAACATGTATGTTTTTAAAGGGATTAGTGAGATAAAAATAGAAACTGTTTTTAATCAAGCTGTTGTTATCACCTTAGATGATTTTATAAAATGGGCTGATAAAAAATATCAGCCAGTCTGATTAATAGTTTTTTGTAAGAAAGGCCAGCTGAAGAGTTGGTGGCAATATTTTGTTGCAACTTGATGAAGTTTGCAGCAGTTGGTTTTAGCTGACCAGAGAGTTGGAAAAATAGCTACTATGAAGTTATGTGGCTGAAGGCAGAACAGTAAATTCATAATTCACATCAAGAAAATGATCCACTTCTTTGTGCTGTAAGTCATAGCCTTAAACATGGAAAGGACAGCTGCTTGCCTGGAACAGTTCTACACAGATGAGAGGCCAACTATGGACCAACAACATACATGGATTATACTTTTACTTGATGATGACAATCACTAAAACCAAACTCACCAAGAAAAAAATCTTCTAGCTTGCTGAAGAGTTAATTACGCATATGCTGCATCAGATATATGCAGAAAATCATGGATAAACATATATATAGCTGGTGAGTTGTTTTAAAATAAGTCATATAAAAATAGATATATTGAAGCAGTCAATGTCTAATCATCATTGAGCTTCATGCTTAACCATCTACATTAACATCCTATGGGGCCCGCAATTCAGACCCTGCTATAAATATATGCTATTCACTCACACACTGTATGTCGAATCATTCTAAAGATGAGTAAAATTAATTTTGTTTACTAAAAATGAAACAGTAGTTTGAATGATGCGTATATATATTATGACTAAAGCAATGGTTTTATTGCTATAAAAATACATTTGCTTAGATATTTGTAATTATTTTTATATCTGTGTATATTCAATGTAACAACAAAGAAAAATGGGGAAGGCTTGAAATATTGAAATTATCTTTATCACCAGTCAGATCGTTGTCTATAATTAAAACTTATAAATCTTAATTACAATCGAAAAACAAATCGTTTATCAGTTGTTTTCAAATCTTTCAAAACAGCTAAAAGGGGTATTTCAAGCCTTATCTATTGAAAATATTTTACTAATTAAATGTTGTTTTTAAAAGGATTACAGAGGTAAGGGTGGTGTATGAAATTGAATTCTGGGCAGTATTGAAAGGTTATAAAAGGAACCACAGAACAGAGGAAAGGGGAGTTTCTTACTTTCAGTTGTTAGTTAAGTGCAAAGGAGTTTTTAATCAGTTGAGTTAATTACCTTTAAGAAGCCAAGACAAGTGCTGTAGATGGAGTGTGAGTAGTGGAATCTAGCACTGATCTCTTCTTCTCTTGAAGAACTGTCTGCCTGTCAATTGCCATGTCCCATCCGGCCGACCATACAACATGATTGCTTCCAACTGCTGATTGCTAATGACGCTGCTATGCTGTCTTTTCCTTAGGTAACCTTTTAACGTAGAACTGCCTTTATATGACAATACTTTTGTAATCTATAGTTCAACCTTCATATCTTAATCTATATATTGTTTTATAAGCTTCTGCTAATTTTGCTTTTAAACTCTCTCTCTCAGTAATCTTTTATTAATATCATGTATTTTAACTTACCTTTCACGCTTAATTAAATTATATATAAATGTGTGCGATTCCATTAAGATTTCATGTATTTTGTTTAATGTATAGATATGATTTATTTTCTTTAATGTGCCAAAATGCTAAATTCACGAGTAAGGGGGAAAATAATTGTTTTACTTGGGAAAAAGGGTGGGCTTTATTTAAAACTTATCAATAAAGTTTTGTCTATATGAAATAGAAATTTCTCACGAGTTTGGTTTCATTTTAAATTCATTATTCTTAAAGTAAATTAGAAACTTTTACTGTGGATGAATTTTGCTTTAATTTTCTATTTTAAAAAGATCGTGAACCTTCATATAATTAATCCATTCCTTTTTGCTGGTGCCTGAAAGGCAAACTCTACCTGTTAATACGTATTTGGGAATAGATTCTTTAAATATAAATGTTGTTAGTTTAATAATATTATAAATAGAAGCATTATTATTCATTATGATTAGTTAAATGACTCAGAATTGAAAACAGATTATTGCGCAAGAGGTTAGACAATTTCCAAGTTTGAAAATTATATTATAAAACTTATATTCATGTCCAATAATGTTGCTGGCATACATTTCCATTATTCTGATATTTTATCTTCTCCATTTCTTGATTGTTTAGTCATTGGGAACGTCTAAAGCTCCCATCCTACTTCTCAGAATCGTTCACAATCAGGTACAATGCTTCCTGTGGAAACGTAAAGTTTATGAGGGTTATGATATTTATGTGCTGCAGAAGACAGCACATCCAGATTCTGGGCTCTCAAACCCAGACCCTCTCTTGATATTGCTCCACCAGAAGGCGTGGATATATCCAATCTAAGTTCGTTTCAAAGTATTCTTTTAAATGATAAAATATCCGTAATCAACATGAGGCCTTATTTTCGTTATTGTATGCTAGTACCGTTACTTTGCTCTTTAATTTGATCATCCGTCTGTCTAATCTTAGTAAGTTGCAATGGATGTGTTAAAGATAAAGATTCATTTCATAAAATACATTCAGTATGTTGATCTAAAAACTGTTTTCCTTTAAAAAGCTTTATCGATTCCCAGAGACGCAAATCAATTTGTATAATTTATTCTAGTAAATATTGCACATTGTTTGTTTCTTATGCATACTTATTCTAGAGATGCTATGTCCAAACAATGCTTATCAAACATATGTAATGATTTTAAGATTGTAAATAAATGATTGAGACCGTAAATTTATATTTATTTGTCAAAATGATTAACGTTAAATTATCGTGTATCTTTCTGTAATCCGAATCTGTTCCGATCTTGTAGATTATTTTGTACATCCACATTTTGGCATATTAACCCCGCACAACTTATAACACATTCTATAAAATGGTATCTATTAAATAATTGATGTAATGGGGATTTTATAAAACAAATCCCAAGTTTTCATAATGTATAAAGTCACTCCAAGCGTGAAACAATTTTGTAACATATATATGCGTTTTCTGCATTTATTAAATATATATATTTTCATGTTAATCCTGGTTTGTGTTGAATTATTAGTTTCTAGTTAATATTTAGAATTATTTTCTTTAGCTAAGAGCTTAGCATTAATAAATAACTATGATTATGTAATAACTGGGCTACTCCGACCTTGATCATCATCATCATTCTGATCTTATGCTCCACCGCTTTGCTTTGCTTCTGGGCACAGATTTAAAATAATTTTACTGTGTCATCAGAATTGTTGTTCATTGAGTCAGAGATTTGAAGAATAGGCAAATAGTTAGAATTCAGGACTGCTCCAGACCTGTGTATCTCGAGCATGATTGGATTCGAGGTACTTTTGCTTAGGATTTGAATCTTGTTAAGTGAGCATACTATTTTGACCGGTACAATGGATTTTTTTTTTCCGGGCTTGGCTGCCCAAGTGTGGCTTCGATATAAACACCCACATACCCTGAGTACTGAATTCTGTTTATATGTATGTTTTAAAAAAAGGTTGTAAGAGATCATTGATGATAGATATGTATATTTCCTTCCTACCTGAGTTTGTTTTCTGATTTTATATACATAAAAGGTGAAAATTTGATATTAAAACCAATGTCCATGTGTTGCAACCATAAATGTAAATGGTTTTTTGTTGTATCTGGTTTTACAACTATAGAAAAATATTGTTTTTCCATGTTAATAGCTACAAATGCAAAAATCTTGTTTATAAAATGAAAAAATTTTGATACCCATATGTGAATTTTTTTTCTGTATCTGGTTTTAAAAATATATAAAAGTGTTTCTTATGTTATATATGCAAAAATGAAAATGTTTATAAATAAAACCCATGTACTTCAGCCATAAGTTATAAACCTTGATTGTAACAAGGTGCACTTCATGTTTCATTCATTTTCTATACATTATATTTGTAATAGAGTTTATAATGTGTAACAAATACTTATATTTACTAGTTGAGTAGCCCAGATGTATTTGGAATTATTTTTTATTATATACTGTTGGCTGGCGCCATTATATAAATGTGCCAACAGTAATATAATAAACTACATGTCAAAATGAGTTCAAACCAGGATGTTAGGGGTTGAGAGAGAGTTAAATTATATTTCCACTGTTTTCTATGCATAATTGTCATGAGCAAACATATATGATATTGCTGAAACAAATCACTAATCAATTTTTTTTTGTAAGAGTCTATTATAGGTGCAGAAAAACAACTAAAAGTTAAGCAGCAAGGCAGTTGAATTCCAATAGATCATACACATACATGTTATGATCAAATATTTTTCCTGTTATCAGGAGCAGTGAGCAGCAAAAAAAAATGGCAAAATGAAGACAGTTGAAGAGAGGAGGGAGAGAGGTGTATAATTCATGAAGAAATAATATAAAAAGGAAGTCAGAAAGTATAGCAACCAAAATTTCATGCTTAAAGAATTCTTTAAAAAAAATAGAAGGGAATTTTAGTAAATAAAATGAGGCATCAGGAACTACCCATCACTGGACAATTTAGGCAGATCCAGATCTTCCGTGGTGAACCACAGGAGAGTCCACAGGAACATATGGAAAATCTGAAGGCAATGTTTTCACTCTATGCACTGGGCAGTGGGAAACAAATGGCCGTAGCTAGCCAGCATTTGGAGGCAACCGCTAAAGACTGGTGGTGATCATTGACACACAAACCAACAGATCTCGAAGAATACTGCCGGGCACTATGCAAGATTTTTTGGAGTGAAGAAAGACAGGAGTATATTTTGCACACTATAATCAATGAAAAATTTCCAACTAATCACCAAGAAACATGTGCACAATTCTTTTAAAAGCAAGCCGCAAGACTCAGATCTCTACCAGATATCACATGGTCAGAATCACATATTATCCATACCATACGAGAGAACATGCCGATGAAGGTGCAGGAAATGATGATCATAAGCCGGATCAACAAGATAAATGAAATGACTGAGTTTTTGGTTTTAATAGACTATGGATTCAGGAATCCAGAAACAGATGGAACCCCAAAATTGAACACAGAACAAAGGAAGGGGGACATACAGGAATGCCCAGAATATTTAAAAAGACAACAAAATCAGTTTAAACCAGATGGTAGCCAGATGACTAACATAATATGGGAAAAAGAAAGCATTGAGAATGTTACAACCACAAGCTTGTGTCCTATTATTGAAGTGATGATAGAATCCACCAAGGTATTAGCACTAGTGGATTCAGGAAGCCAAGCATCGATTGTATCAAAGGCATGGATTAAAAGTATATAGAGAGAAGGGGAGATCATGCAATTGCCAACACGTCCCATCCAGTTGACCTTGGCTAATGGGAAAAGAATCATGAGCGAGAACAGTCAAATCTGGCTAGAGGTGAAGATTAATGAAAGATTGATGGGCCATACATTCTTGATTGTATCTGGACTAATCTATGATGTGGTGTTGGGTTCTGACTTTCTAACCCAAAATCATGGAATTATCAATTTCTTCGGAAGAAAATGCCTATTCGACAATGAATCAACACATTTCAAAGTGACCCACCAAGCCGTACCTGAGAAGCAAAGCTGCTTGATCCAGCCTGTTGATTCAGCATTGATTGAAAAAAAGGTCAGTGACTCAGCTATTACAGGGTCCAAAGATAAAAGAAGTATCCAAAGCATATTAGAAAATTATGCTTAGGTGTTCGCCCAGACTCCTGGAAAAATAAAGGGGTATACTCATAGAATTCGAGTGAAGGAGTAACCGTACACCCAATCCAAAACATACCCCATCCCATTCCAATACCGGGTTGAGGTGAAAAAGCAGATTCAACAGATGATCGAGTGGGATATTATTGAGCGGAGCCCATCTCCCTATAACAATCCGCTGGTTGTGGTGAAAAACAAAATGGAGATTTGCGGCTATGTTTGGACGCACGAAAATTAAACAGCATGACCATCCCTGAGAGAGACATCCCGCCACTGATCCAGGAAGTATTTGTCCAGTTGGCAGGGCAGACGATCTTTTCTACCTTAGATCTTACCGCCAGTTATTGGCAGATGGCCCTAGACCCCCGTGACCGAAAGTATACCACATTTCAGTATGGAGAACATAACCATGTGTTTAAGCGAGTCCCCTTTGGACTCATTAATAGTGGGGTAGGACTGATGTGATGTTTAAAACAAGTCCTATCCAAAGAGGTACAGAAAAATATGGTCTGCTATTTGGACGATATAGTAATTGCATCGAAAAACATCACTGAACATTTGAAATGCCTGGAACAATTTTTCCGTGAATGTGCCCAAGAAAACATAACTATTAACTTGGAAAAGAGTCACTTTGTGGTAAAAGAAATTACATTCCTTGGACATGTTGTAAGTGAGTATGGCGTCAAAGTCCACCCTGAGAAAGTAGAAGCCATTGAGACTTCCCTAAACCAAGAACTTGGAAACAGGTCCGATCTTTCCTAGGGCTTTGTAACTTCTATCACCGATTTTACCCAAATTTTGCTCATGAGACAGGAAAGCTGATAGAGTTACTAAAGAAAGATCATAAATGGGAATGGACCGAAGCACATGACAAGGATTTTGAGAACATAAAAAAACATTTCCTTAAAGCTGTAATGTTGTGTCACCCTGATTTTACAAGGACCTTTTACGTCCAGACTGATAGTAGCAAGCAGGGATTGGGGGCTGTGTTATTCCAAATTAATGAAGAAGGAAAGCATCAGGTGCTCTATGTTTGTAGCCGCTCCTTAAAGGGAGCCAAAGTACACAATACCACCACAGAACAAGAAACCCTAGCAATCGTTTGGGCCTGCCAGAAATTCCGGCAATTTCTCCTGGGGTCTGACGTGGTCATAGTAACCGATCACAAATGTTTGGAATTCTTGAATAAAAGTTTCCTTACTAACGATCGATTGATCCAGTGGAGCCTAGCCCTTCAACAGTTCCAATACAAAGTGGCTTACTGCCAGGGCGTGAGAACATTGTGGCAGATATCCTAAGCCGCCATCCTGTACCTGCCAGTATCCAAAATCCCCTGCTGATGACCAGGCCCTCAGAATCATGGCCACGACCACGAAGACCCCTATGGAAACTGATTTGACAAATCTATGATATTGGCAAGATGACCAATATGCTAACATTATTTCCAACCTGGGAACCAATCACCTAATGTGTACAAACAAAAGAAATGTGCAGCAATACTTCCAATTCCACTTAAAAGATGGGATCCTGCAATGTAAAACAAAAGACATGGAGAACCCATGGAAAATCACGACACCAAATAAGATTAGGATGCAACTGGTTGAACATGTCCACAAAACCTTGGGACATTATGGGCCACGGAAAACGGAGGAAGCCTTGAGACACCAATTTTACTGGCCAGGTATGTACACACAGATTCTCAGTGTTACGGAAATGCACAACATGTGCCCAGACTAAGTTTCCTAACAAGTCTTATGCTGGAACTGTAAAACCCATAACTGCATTAAGGCCCAATGAGCTAATTGCAATCGACCACTATGGCCCATTGCCCAAATTTACAAAGTTCCAATATCTACTCGTGACCTATGATGTTTTTTCCAAATATGTACGAGCATATCCTGTCCAGGCTGCAGACTCAAGGAATACGATTCGGACCCTCCAAGATAAATAATTCCCTGAGGTGGGAAAACCTAATTCTATTCTATCAGATCATGGTTCAGCCTTCACCTCTAAGGAATGGAGAAGCTGGCTTTTGAAGCAACAACTTACTCATCGGTTGACATCGATTAGGAATCCCCAATCTAACCCATGTGAAAGAGTCATGAGAGAACTCAATCATCTCTTTCGCACCTACATATCAACCAACCACCAGAATTGGGTAAATAAAACCCCAGAAATAGTCAACTGTATAAACCAGATGATAAATGAGTCTACCGGTTTTACGCCTGAACGCCTTCACTATGGGAAGCCATGTCACAACTTATTTCCAAACCTGGTGCCACTAGATGAAATAGTTATTGACCCTATTCGTGACCAAGAAGCTTCTAAAGATGGTTGGCCCAGGCAGCTGAAAATCGCATAAAAAGGGGACGGATGCAATGTCACCAATTTCAGGAACGCGATCAAGTATGGTTGAGATCTCCCAAGACTAGCAATGTAGTAAAAAAGGAGTTTAAAAATTTTTTTCCCTTGTATAGTGGACCATACCTTGTTCGGAGAAGATGTCATGAAAATGCTTTTCTATTGGAAGGAGAAAATGGGTTTAATGGCATCTATAATGCATGACAATTGAAACCATACACACCACCCGATCCTCATACCAAATATTTCAGTTAATGGAAAAAAACAGCAAGAAGTTGAAATAAAAATATAAAAAGGAATGAAAGATTCTTTCTTCTCCATACTAAAAACTTGATTCAAATAAGAAGGCAGTTTTTTTTGTCCACAAGGAGCAAAGTTTTCATGCTCATTTATTAAGGTTGTTTTTCTCACCAACATTATATTAGACTCCAACAAAGGTATTTTTTTATTGATTTTTTTTGATCACTTTAAGTGGGAAAGAATGAAGCAGTCAATGTCTAATCATCATTGAGCTTCATGCTTAACCATCTACACTAACCTCCTATGGGGCCCGCACTTCAGACCCTGCTATAAATATATGCTATTCACTCACACACTGTATGTCGAATCATTCTAAAGATGAGTAAAATTAATTTTGTTTAGTAAAAATGAAACGTAGTTTGAATGATGCAGTATATATATTATGACTAAAGCAATGGTTTTATTGCTATAAAAATACATTTGCTTAGATATTTGTAATTATTTTTATATCTGTGTATATTCAATGTAACAACAAAAAAAATGGGGAAGGCTTGAAATATTGAAATTATCTTTATCACCAGTCAGATCGTTGTCTATAATTAAAACTTATAAATCTTAATTACAATCGAAAAACAAATCGTTTATCAGTTGTTTTCAAATCTTTCAAAACAGCTAAAAGGCGTATTTCAAGCCTTATCTATTGAAAATATTTTACTAATTAAATGTTGTTTTTAAAAGGATTACAGAGATAAGGGTGGTATATGAAATTGAATTCTGGGCAGAATTGAAAGGTTATAAAAGGAACCACAGAACAGAGGAAAACGGAGTTTCTTACTTTCAGTTGTTAGTTAATGCTGTAGATGGAGCGTGAGTAGTGGAATCTAGCACCGATCTCTTCTTCTCTTGAAGAACTCTCGGCCTGTCAATTGCCATGTCCCATCCAGCCGACCATACAACATGATTGCTTCCAACTGCTGATTGCTAATGATGCTGCTATGCTGTCTTTTCCTTAGGTAATTTTTTAACGTAGAACTGCCTTTATACGACAATACTTTTGTAATCTATAGTTCAACCTTCATATCTTAATTTTATATATTGTTTTATAAGCTTCTTGCTAATTTTTGCTTTTAAACTCTCTCTCTCAGTAATCTTTTATTAATATCATGTATTTTAACTTACCTTTCAT